>BJCM01266163.1:0-18487 GCA_018326385.1 Flaveria bidentis | reverse complement strand
TTCTAAGTCAAAAATATGATCAGGGCCATTCCCCCTAACACAAGGAGTGTGCTCATTGACAACAATGTTGGATGATTCCTCAAATTGTTGATTTTTGATGTTGTAAACTCTATAAGCTTTAGAGCTTGAGGAGTATCCAACAAAGATAGCATCATCCGACTTTTCAGCAAATTTAGCCAAATTGTCTTTTGTGTTAAGTATGGTACCCCTACAGCCAAAGGATCTTAGAAAGCCAATGAACGGTGGCCTCTTGTTCCATAGATCATAAGGGGTTTTGCCATGTGGCTTAACTACAAGAACCCTGTTCTGCACATAGCATGCAGTGTTGACTGCCTCTGCCCAGAATGTTAGAGGTAGTTTGAAATCAACTAACATAGTTCGACCAGCCTTAATAAGTGTCTTGTTTTTTCTCTCAGCAACACCATTTTGTTGAGGAGTTCTGGGAGCACTATATTATCTGGCAATCCCTTTTAAGTTACAGAATGAGTCAAGAATGAGGTTCTTAAACTCAGTCCCTTGATCACTTCTAATTATCTTAACCTTGTGATCAATTTGATTTTCTATTTTGAGAATAAAAGATTTTAATATTTTAGCAGATTCATCTTTAGATCTTAAAAAAAATACCCATGTAAATCTTCTAAAATCATCAACAATCACAAAGCAGTATGATTTTCTTCCAATGCTCATTATACTTGTGGGACCAAATAGATCCATGTGCAATAAGTGTAATGGAGTGGTGATGGAGTTAACAACTTTAGATTTATGAGATGCCCTATGTTGCTTCCTTTTCAGGCATGCAACATAGTTATCTTTGCAGAAAAATTCCTTTTTAGGCAAACCATGTATCAAGTTATTTTTAGCCAATTTATTCATTGTCTTAAAATTTACATGACACATTCGTTTATGCCAAAATGTTGACTCATCACTATCAGCTTTGGAAAGAAAGCATGACACTTCACCCATTGGGGAAGCATTGTTCATATCAAGCTTGTACATATCCCCTTTTCCTGGGAGATCTAAGAAGCACCAATTCCAGAGGACTTGTCATCCCCGGTTTGAGGATAATGCACTCATGTTCTATGAAGAGCATTTGATGTTTTTGGTCACAGAATTGAGAAACACTTAACAGATTATGTTCAAGTTATTTGACAAAATTAACTTTGTCAACTTTTAACTTTCAGTTGGATATACTTCCTCTGCCAGAAATATATCCCCCGACCTCACCCCAAACTCGACATGACCTCCATCATAATATTATAATTGTTGAAGGAGAGATCTGTTCCCTGTCATGTGCCTGGAGCATCCACTATTCACAATCTAAACGTTGTTATTCTTGTCATATGGATATGCCTGCACATAAGATAAGATGATTAGTTTTGATTGGAAACCCAAGCCTTGTTGGTCTTAGGTTCTTCTAATGATAGTCACATAATTGAACCAAATTTTAAGCATGGGGGTTCAATAGATGTCTTTGAAGAAGAGGTTTGGGCTGCAACATCTTTCTTGATCTTCCAATCCATCTTTTGGTTGATCATGAAGGATGAGCTTGTTGACGCTTTTGCAGCATGGCATTTTTCCAAAGCTTCTTTCTTTTCGGAAGAATCCTTCACCACCTTTTCTTCCGAAGTAGTCTTCTTCTGGGATGGTTTCAAGGGAACTTTTTGTTCTTATGATTCTTGAAAACTTTAGCTTCCGAAGCCATTTTCCCTTTGGAAGAAGGACTTTCTTCCGAACACAACCTTGCTTCGGAAACCAGCTTTCCCTTTTTCATCACTTGGACCATTTGATAGGGTCCAAATGAGAGGCCTTCCCTGACTCCTTCTCTTTTAACATTATTTACATAATGTGTGCTAGTAGGATTGTAATAACAATCTTTGGCCATATGGTTTTGCAGACCACACATTATGCATGCAATGTTAGTCTTCTGGGAACCTAAGGATTGCTGTTTCTTGTTTTTTTTTTCTCTTCATCAGCAACCTTTCTCTTTAACTTCTGATCTTTTGGTAGAACAGGAGTGTTGGTACTACACTCCTTTCCTGAATCAGAGTTACCTACCACCTGGAATCCAGCTGAGATGAATACATCCTTTTGTTTTGGATCAATCATCAGCTAAAACTCAGTCACTTTCTTGGCAGTTCTTCTTGCTGCTTTAGCTTTGCTTCTTCTGGCCTTAGTGGTTAGGATTTGATCATCACTAGGAGAAGTGGGTTGATTTACATGTTCCTTCCTTGTGGTGGCTTCTATTATTGCATCATTCTTCAACTCAAGTGAAGATGGGTTAGCAGATGGGACCTCTTGCTCTTCAATACCACACCTTGGTTGTCTTATGTACTCATAAGAGTGTGGTAGAGGAATTTCATTGGTCCCCAACCCTTTTTTGTTTTGATAACAAGTTTTGGTGTGGGAGGATGATGCAATAATAGCTTGGAAGTTTTGCTCAGAATTGACATACTTCCTGGCTTGAGCCTTAGCAGTGACAAGCTGAGCTTGAGCCTCAGACAATTTGGATATCAAATCCTTTATTTGAGTCTTATAGTTTGTATGTTCGTATTTTAACAAGGACACAGTTTTCTCCAACTCTTCAATTTTTCTTTGATAGTCAGATTCAGCCCTTTTAAAATCAGATTTTAAAATATTTAGAGACTCAATATCAGATTTAATCTCCATATTATAGTCCTGATACAGTTTAACCTTAGCAATACATGCAGGAGTACAGAGATGTTCATATACCTTAATGTCATATGTTCCTGCCATGAGTGCTTGAGCAGGAGTCACATCCTGTACCATAAAACTCCAGTCAACTTCTTGAGCCATTGCAGTTGTCTCTGTTGACTTTCCAGTAGGCTTTGATGTAGAAGGATGTGTAGAGGCCTGTGGGGTTCCCGGATTTGACTTGGGAGCCTTGCATTCCCTTGCAAAATGACCAAGTTAGTTATAGTTGTAACATTTGGCCTTAGTTTTGTCAAACCCAAATTTGCTGTTGGTTGGGTTATAGGGAAATTGCCTTCTAGTTCTCTTGAAGAACTTATTTTCTCTATAGGTTAAGAGAGCCATTTGTTGGACTATGTCCACGTACTCCACATCATCTGAACTAAAGCACTCGAGATCATCAAAGCAGTACTGAAAATCACTAGAATGTCCACTTCCTGAGACAAAGGCACAATTGTCCTAAAAGGAACTATGCTAAGCCTGTTGAGACCTTGGAGTCTCAGGAAATGTAATGTATGGTCCAAATGAGCAGGATGGTTGTTAAGTGTAAGTCAGGTACTGTTAAGGTTGTGTGGGTCCTGAGCCTTCAGCAACCATCAAAGCATTGCTAGCAGGAAGACTCAGGGGTCTGCTTGTCTGATGGCCTCTCTTGCTCTCCATCTCCAAATGGTATCCATCAAGGATGCCATAGAATTCGGTCATGGTGAGGGTGTTCAGATTTTTTGTCCTGTTAATAGAGACACAGTAGAACATCCACTTATTAGGTAGTGCACTCATGAACTTTCTTGTGAGGTCTCTAAGTTCAAGAGTAATTCCCACAGGCTGCAAGGATGAAATGAGATCTATGTACCTGAAATATTACTGACTGAGAGTCTCTCCAGCAATGTAGGTGAAGTTCTCAAAATGCTGCTTCAGTGAGTCCTTCTTGGAGTCATTGGAACTAGAGTATATTTGAGCAAGTGCATTAAACAGTTTTTTGGCTGACTTGCAATGCTCAAACCCCACCATGATGGAGTTGGATATTGCAGTCATAAGAATAGTCATTGCATTGTTGTCAATATCCATCTTCTTCTAGTCCTCATCAGAGTAATCTTCAACGGCCTTTTCTATCATGGTCACGTTTTCATCGGGTGCAGCCACCTTGGGTTTATACGGGCCATTGAAAATAGATTGCCACATCTTGTTGTCTTGATATCTGGTGAAGCCTTCCATGCGTCTACTCCATGACCTGAAGTTTTCAGGGGTAATGATGAGAGCTTTAGTTATGGTTCCCATCTCTACTTCAGACTTGTTGAGGGCCATATTGAGTGTGGTGTAAGGAGGAGTGAAAAACAGGTTGATTGGGATAGTAAGATCTCACAATCAAGAACCTAGGTAGCTCTGATATCAATTGCAGGATCGGTTTTATCACTTAACACTTGGTTTTTCTCTCAAACTCACTTATACTACACTCAGATCAGATGAAGCAGAGTCTTTTCTAAGAGTTGATAATAATATAATAAGTAACAAAGAACTCAAAGAGATAATTTTCAAGGTACTTGCATATATTGCTTCTCAACTCAAAGTATTACAAGACTCTTACAAGCATATTACATGGTTACAATGAGAAACTATATATAATATTACCTACAACCGGATATACTTTGATACCAGCTGGAATCCTCTAACTAAAGCAAATACTACAAAGCTATGGTTTAAGGTATCTTAGATAAGGCATTATCTAAGATATGGTAGTCATGACATGTCCATGACTTACCTTTTGTCACCAACTAAAGTTAGCAACTGTACTAACTAATAAAGGTGAACAGTGGAATAAAGTATGGTCAACTACATGGCTTTTAAAAAAACACCATGCAATATCTCAAAGGTTTGCAGGGAGTGTTAGAGACACCATACTTATGTCCACTTGTTCATAGTAGTGTCTTCCGAAGGGTAGTTGGCTTCGGAAGAACAAGTTCTTCCGAAGCCACTTATACTTTAGAAAAGGCTACTTCTTCTAAGGCTTGATGGACTTCTTCTATTCTTCATACTTCGAAAGTTCACTTCTAATCTTTTCTTCTAAGACTTGATCTTCGGAAGTGAACACTTTGTCTTCAGAAGTAGAGTTTGTCTTCGGAAGTACCATGGGCTTTCTGATGGTGCAACCTTCTTGGGTGTTGCGGTTTTCCTCATGGAAACACGTCCATTTCCGAAAAGCTTGGAACCGGATGGAGTTGCTTTCGCCTTTTGTCCGGCAAAAGGAGATGAGAGAGCCATTGATAAAACAACCATTGAATAAAAGGGTGAGATTAATGGGAAAACTTGTATTTTAAGAAGGTTGAGTGCTTGAGTTTTTATGAGTTTTTCAAAGTGGTATAAATCTATAGATATTAATAAAAGAATGTTTCTTTTGCAATTTGTCATATTCTTAAATCACCTTTTTGACACTTGTCATTTTTTAAGCCTTCTCATTTTATTTTCCATCTAAAAGGGTATTAAAGTAATTTAAAAACTCAAACAATTTCTCTATTTTTATAAAAACTAATTTGATCAATTGATATATTTTTCTCTATCATCTACATTTTTAAAAATCAAACTATGTTTTCAAAAATAAATTTTATTAAGAAAATTTAAATTCATATATTTTCTAAAACATTGAACCTTTTGAAACAAAATATTTTAAATTAGTCCTTTTTTAAAATAATTATAAAAAATATGGAATTTTCTAAAAGTAGTTTTATTAAATCAACTAGAATAGTTGGAAACTTTTGTTTTTAATAAACAATATTTTATAAACAATAAATTTTTATAATAAAATCTTAAAACAAATATTAAAAAATAAAACTTTTTAGATAAAAGATTTAAAAATAGTATAATTGTTTTATCTCTTGAAGAAGTATGTATATATAATTTTATACATATCTTATATTAAAATATCGTACTGTAACTTTTCGTGTTTATTACTAACTATAATCTGTTTAATTAAACTATCTATTTATCTATATATCTATTTGTCTATAACATATCTATTGTTATTTACTTGAAATAGTTATTCATATGCAATTATAATCATATTTTATCTTCAAACGTGATTTTATAATTCATAAATTTTTATTACTAATTATTTATTAATTTATTTATTCAACCCGTGTAATACACATGATACTAACCTGGTAACCAAATAAACGTTGCATTTTCTTGGTTCTTATCTTCAAGATTTATTTCTTGATTTTGATTGGTTGATGATATCTTCGATCGTTAATTAAGAACGTAATTGTCAAGAACCAATCAGGAGAAGACGTGGATATCTTTTGTTTCTTATATTCTATCCAGAAATGTAGTAGCATATACAAAAACAACTATATAACTTTTATGTATTTTTATATTAGGTATTTGTATTAACAATTCTAATAGTAACAAAAGCACAGTGCTTTGAAAATAGTATTGTTACATTACTTTTATTAGCTCTAAATGAATTAACTAGCACGAATTATCATTATCAATTTAATTTAATTACAAGAAGAATAAGAACTTGTTCAAATTGGTACATATCAATGACATATGTAAGTATTGCTATAAAATGGATTTGCATAACAAATACACGTGACTACATATATCTTTCTCGTATGATGGTCTTATTATGCTTCAGTAAACACTATTTGCTTTATATGTTAAAAAATACCACTTACTTCATCTGTTGTAAAAACCTAAGTTTAAAAAAAACTAACTTATCATTATACACACTCAATTTGGATGCTTTAAAATAATTTTAATTAATAAAATTAATATAAATAAAGATAATGATGTTTGATTTTATAAAAATATCATTGTATAAAAAGGTTTATTGAAATAACATTTAATTAACAGAAAAACCTTAAAAAGTCAACAATAATAGATAACCCTAGTCGTACCTCTCCAACCCTTATACTGTTGCATGAGATACTACAAGGTAGCCTTCTATCATCTCAACCATTTAATTCTTTTTATTAATGGTTTGCACTCATAGTTTTTAAGATTTTTCTATTTTTTATAAGATGCAATCCCAGTATAGAAGATGAATTTATATAGAAGATAATTACTTGGAAAACAAAATAAATCACTTGATTAGTTAATCTAGAAAGTTTAAAATATAAGAAATTTGTTGAATGCAAAGAAATTTCATTTACGTAAACAATTTACACCATGTGTTAGTCAAGCTTATGATATTTTACCTACACGTAAACTAGTCAAGCTTATGATATCTTACCTACACGTAAGCTACATATGTGTAGGTTATAAACAACTAAAAGTTAGAAAAACATATGAACAGTTTTGTTTGATGGTTTTATACATACATAACATTTTAGAAGAATATCAACACACAAAATGCAGTAACCAAAAGCCTTATCGCTTAACGATATCATTTTGTCTACTGAAGATATTTCTCCCCAAATAGTTCAGGGTTTTAGTCTTACGGTGCACATTAGTTTAGATTGATGAATAGGTTTAAAGAGTATGAGAGTTAGCCGTTTATAATAAGAAAAAATAATAATATATTTTATCTAATAGGTTTTTACCAATTTTGTAATTACATATTATTTACAAGCTTTTTTCAGTTTCGTTTTAAACACCTTATAATTAGCAAGAAACTAACCATGAAGAATTAAACCATATCAACGAAAGCCTCACTTTTGAACCCGACACCGAATCTAACCATATCAATGAAAGCCGCCAAATTAGAATATTAACTTTTATAACGACAAACCTATTCCATCTCATATTACCAACATCATTCGGTCTAAACCATCTCACATTACCAATATCATTCGGAACTAGACCGAGCAATATGATTATTACACACCTCATTCACCGTGAAAACATCATATCCGTCCGACACCAAGTGTAAAGCACACTCAAGATGCTCATGGACTGGTTGGTGAAAAAGCAAACAATTGAAGCGCAAAGTACAAGTTGTTAATGCATGAGAATTATCTGCGACATACAAACACATTGTGGTTCAAAACAGATGATATTTACCATCAAGTTGATGAAATATCAAACACTTGTGGACTACAGAGCTGCCATGTGTAAATTCTTAATAGCCATCAACAAATAAATCAAAACATTATTCAAATTTATATATTTGATCAAATTAATTAAAGTAAAGATAAAGATAATATAATAATTATGTCAGATATTATTATTCCTTGTCATCTCCTCTCAAACTTTGGATTTTTCATATTATTTAAAGTTTGATAGACGTTAAATAACGAAATTTGATTTTGAAATATTTGTTATCAAACACGTAACTAAAAATGAAAAATCTAGTGTGACCAATCACAATTGAGATATAGATATTTCAAGATAACAAAAGCTTAGCCACTTGATACTATAAATGAACTACCAAAATTCCCACATCTTCACATCACAACCTCAACAATCCAAACATCTTCTTACATTACAAACTTGTATCAATGGCTGCCTCCACCATGGCTCTCTCATCTCCTTTCGCCGGACAAGCGGTGAAAGCCGCTCCATCTGGTTCCGAGCTTTTCGGAAACGGACGGGTTTCCATGAGGAAAACCACAGCACCCAAGAAGGTTGCACCGTCAGGAAGCCCATGGTACGGTCCTGACCGTGTCAAGTACCTAGGTCCATTCTCTGGCGAGGCCCCGTCATACCTCACCGGAGAATTCCCTGGTGATTACGGTTGGGACACCGCTGGGCTTTCTGCTGATCCAGAGACATTTGCCAAGAACCGTGAGCTTGAGGTCATCCACTGCAGATGGGCCATGCTTGGGGCTCTTGGGTGCGTCTTCCCAGAGCTCTTAGCCCGTAACGGTGTGAAGTTTGGTGAGGCCGTGTGGTTCAAGGCTGGTGCCCAAATCTTTAGCGAAGGTGGGCTTGATTACTTGGGAAACCCAAGTTTGGTCCACGCACAAAGCATCTTGGCCATTTGGGCCTGCCAAGTGATCTTGATGGGTGCGGTTGAGGGCTACAGAATTGCTGGTGGGCCGTTGGGTGAGGTTGTTGACCCGCTTTACCCCGGTGGTAGCTTCGACCCATTGGGTCTTGCTGATGATCCAGAGGCTTTTGCCGAATTGAAGGTGAAGGAGATCAAGAATGGTAGACTAGCCATGTTCTCTATGTTCGGGTTCTTCGTTCAAGCCATTGTGACCGGAAAGGGACCATTGGAGAACCTGGCTGACCACCTTGCGGACCCTGTTGCCAACAATGCTTGGTCTTATGCTACAAACTTTGTCCCCGGAAAGTGAATGTATTGAAATTTGATGTATGACGATATGTGAATTAATATATGGTTATTTTCGGAATTATTCGTTTTGATATGATAAATAGTGAGTTTCTTGCTCTAGTAACCATGTGGACTTGGACCCATAAGAAGCTGTTGGTCACTAATAGGTACAAAGGGATATTAGGTGTCATATAAACCATTAGTGACAAGAAGTAAATCGGATATTAATTATTTGCTTGTGGTTCCGTCTTGTAGATGTATTATTCAAGGTCAAACATTCAAACAAGAACTTCTTTATTTATAAGAAATGGGTGAATTAGCCAGCCGCCCTAGAAAGAAGGGTCGTGATGGATAGTAGGCAGTGGCGTGGAGTTAGGTCAACGACAATCAAGGCCGAAACAGAGGTAGTGACGAGATGTCGAGATGTTCCTGTGGTGGGATGGAGAAGAAGGGTGTCACTCAGGGGGTGGGTTGGGAGATTATGGTTTGTGTCATAACCAAATAACCAAACCAATATGCTTTTGTTTGAATGTTTGACCTTGATGTTATTGTTGATACTAATTTTTTTTTAATTTTGTTAGAATCTTCTATTTTGTTAAAGCACATATCTATATTAAGCCCTGCCCCATACAAACCCAGATATGAAGTCGAATGGTCAATCGGTTTAGTCGTTTAGAACAACTCCTAAACTACTTCTATTAACCACCTATAGTTACACCTCATAGAATTTGAACCATTAGCTTTGCGGATAGAGGGGAGGTACCATACCATTAGAATGTCATGTTGGGACAAGAATCGATCTGTTTACAGAACCATTTTAAGATGTCCGGGTTAAATTGTTGTATACATTGATGTTGTTGGTGAAAATTTTGTATATATAGTGTATAAACATAAATAAAGAAGGAAAGCAGAAACAGGCAGAAAGATCAGATGAGTTCTAATTTCCAGTCAAATTCCAAGTGAAGGCAATCAATTGAACCTTTTACTTTCTGTAGTGCTGCATTTCTGTGCTGCAGCAAATGAAGCCCTCCATCATCCTTCGAGTTCTTTTTACGCGCCATTTTACTTGAGACACTCTTCCATTTGTACTCAAACTTGCATGCTGCAACACCACAATACAATGGTAAAATAACTGTTAGATGTTATCGATAATCAAAAAGCACATATCGCATGTGTGCAAATATAACATCAGAAAACGGTTTAACACCACAATTTGTAGCAGTAATGCCAACATAGAACACTTGCCCTGTTATGTGGTTTATTCATACCAAATATTAACTTCATATCTTTTTGTCCATACCATGTCAGCACAAAATGCCATTGCAACATACACAAATTCTTGCATTAGTTTAATACCATGGTTTTTTAATTGTAGAAGTGGCAAAAACAGGCGGACCAATTGGGTTGGGTACAGGTAAAAACGGGAAAATTTTCAGTCGGGTGAACTTTTTTGTTTATATATATAAGTTTATAAAAAAAATGCTAAGGCATTAAACATGATTACAAAACTGTATTATGGACATCCTATGGATTAAAGACACATTTAGGGCAACTTCCAACCTGTTCAACCCTTATTTTCATGTTTAGTTAATCTTTTTATTTACGCATTCGGCCAGTCACACATGAATGAATAGAAACGACAGCCTCTATCTATCTGTTATGATCATCAACCTGTAAGAAAAGGACAGTCAAGACTCGAGTCCATGTGCATGGTCATATTATAGAGTTGATGTATTAGCAATTGGTGCTGCAAATATACATGTAAATTCTTCTGCTTAATGATAACAGAAAAGTGTAAGTGATTAAATGTTTACCTTCGCTTTTACTCTCAAAACCTCGAATGATGCATGCACAAACCCATGGTCTTCCAGCTTGTGATGCTTTTGCACCACCCTTTAGTTCACCATTATGTTGTTTTAAGCTGCAGAAGGGGAATCAAGTATAAGAAAATTATATGGTAATAAAACAGCTAATTGAAATTGTGAGAATATCTTTCAAATTGATGCTAACCATAATACTTATAATGAATAATCGTGTCTATTACATCAATGATATTAAAGCATTCAAAAAAAGAAACTTGTTAGAAGTCTCACCATTTAAGGACATAAAAGGTATGTGAGAGCATATGTTGTTAAGTGATAGTTAAGAGGAGATATGTTCTCCCAACTTGTGACAATATGGATTGGTCTGGTGGGTTAAATGAGTAATGGGTCAAAACGAGTCATTTTTGGAATGTGGTTGATCATAAACATTTTTTGTCCAAAATTAACTTTTCATATGTCATGGGCATGTCAAGCATGAATAATGATTACAAAAAGGTCTATAAAATGACAGAAGATGTTTTATGCATTGAAACTTTGGTTAAACTTTTGACCTACTTCCTATTTAGCTAACTTTGTTGATTCTGCCCTTTTGACACATAAGAAATGAAACATGGTCCTAATCAACCATTTCACAAGTAAACAGGTTACGGTTCAAGATTGCATCTCTACTTGTGTCATCCCACTGGCCACCAAATATCATATATCCAACAGACCACACATGAAAACCTCACTTTGGTGTTGTATTTCTTGTAAAATACAATTTTTAAGCATTCACCATGATAAGCATTTAAAAATTCAAACATCATTACTCATTCAATAATCACTTTACTACCTATAAAGTAACTTGGGTAAATCCAACTACATGACTATAGACAATGGGTGATCATATTTTGATCAACGAATTCTATCATCACTAGTATTTCTATCAACCCTGTGTAGTAACAGAGTAATTTTGCTAATTCCGTTTACTTACTCGACAAACAGAAGGACCAAGCAACGTGTTGGGCATCATATTATCATTACCAACGACAATTGAGTGCCTCTTGAACAAAGGTGTTTTCGTGTTCATTTACATTAAACATAAAGTTGTCAGCTTTATCCATTAGATTGATCATCTGGTATCATTCAAATACGGCATCTAATAATTCAAACACTTCCAACACGAACCCTGATTCACAAATCACTTGGATTTTAACGAAATTTCAAATCATACAACAAAGAGAGAGAGAGAGACCGGCGAGAGAAATCGTTGGTGACGCCGACGTAAGTCTTGACGGGGGGATTGGTTGAGAGGATGAGATAAACGGACCAATTAGGGTTTGTTTCCGATTTAAAGGCTACCGTCGGTGAGGGCTTTGACGTCGACGGTGACGGCGATGAGATCGGAGGTTTGATCGCCGGTGATTTTGGAATTTGGGGATGGGGTTTGAGGGATCTGAAGGTGGTTGATAGTAACCTCGTCATTCACCTCTATGGATTTGTTTGTGTCTCAGTTGATGGATTTTCAGTGGCAATATCATGTTTTGAGGTAAGTGTCGGGTAACATTTTGAAATGTTACTGTAGTGGTGTAAAAAGAACGGGTTTCGGAATTGGTTCGTGAAAAAAAAATTCGGTTTGGGCCAAAAACTGGTTTCAACCCGGTCTAGTTTGCCGGATTTGGAGCGGTTTTTGAGCCCAAACATTTAAACTAGTTTCTAACCTGATCTGGGTTTAAACCTGTCTCAAATCACCTATAAAACCGGTCCTCAAACCGGTTTCCTACCCGGTTTTCCATATCTAGCCGTTGGATAACGGCTATATAGCCGTTTTTGGACCGTTTGATGTCCTTTTTGACCATTTTGGTGGTTTTTCTATCATTATACACCAATTAGGTTAGTATATATATGTATTAGATGTTTTGCTTGAATCACAACAACTTAAAACCTTCTTTACTCTCTAAAATCGCAAAAATGCTCACAAATACTTTTGTTCTAGAAAAAAACTCTCTAAAAATCTCTCAAATGGTTTCATCAAGTGCTCAATCATCCGTTGGTTGTGATGAATTTTCAAGCAACGTGGTGGTAGCAATACTTCCTACGAATAGGAACCCTGAAATATAGTGCAATTACGATTTATGGCAAACGGCTAGTGGTCCGAACAAGGCTTATTGCAAGTTTTGCCATATGTTTTTCAGAAAAGATGCAAACAAAACGTTGAAAACCCACATTTCAAATAAATATTATAAGGCGTTGAAAGGTGAACCGTCTCAAGGTCAAGCTTTGATGACAAACAAAAGAAATGAATAGGCTTATAGGATTGATGCGGTTCGGGAGCAAATGACGCATTTTGTAATTCAAGAAAGCTTGTCATTCAAACATTTCGACAACAAACGTTTGATTAAACTCATTCTACGAACTCTCCAATGACGTTACACCAATGTAAGTCGTGCTACTATTTAAAGAGATTGTTTAAAAATATGGTAAAAAGCTAAAATGAATTAATATTATTTATATTGAAATTTTACAAAACCGGTGTTAACTTAACTAGTGATGTTTGGTCGACTCCTTATGGTTCACCGGACTCGTACATTTGTGTCGCCGCTCATTGAGTTGAACATGATTCGTGGAAAATGATAAAACGTACGATTACGTTTGAATTGTTTGATTATACTTACACCGGCAAAATCATATTTTATCTTATTGATAAAGTTATTAAAACGTATAAATTAGAAAACAAAATATTTTTTTATATCTTTTGATAATTCGTCAAATAACACGCTTGCGATAAATCATTTGAAATTAAAATATAAACCAATGTATAAGGGTGTGTTTTTCATAGTCGATGTGTTGCGCACATCATAAACTTAGCAGTTGAAGACGGTTTAAAAACGATTAAAACAGTGAAAGATGGTTCTAAAAGAATGTTACGTGATATTTTTAGCAGTAACCAAAGATATAGTAGATATCGCAAGTTTTGTAAAGACATAAATTCCAAATGTTTAGGTCCGAATTGTGACGTACCAACACGATAGAATTCTATTTGTAACATGTTTGAAAATGATATTGAACAAGAAGAAAGTTTCATAGCATTTCATAATAGTTTGGTAAGTGGTGGAAAGGCAAACACTTATCATCCAGCGGGTTGGACCGTTATTGAAGATATAATCAAAATGCTATAAATTTTTAAAAACGCAACTACTTATCTCTCCGGAGTTTATTATCCAACGAGTCCGTTAGTACTTCACCAAATTTATTTAATGATTTCAAAATTAAATGAGATGTCATTTAGGGGTAGACCTTATTTGGATATAATACCCCCAATGAAAGATAAACTTAAAAAGTATTTTAAAGAAATGTCTCCGGTTATTACATGTACCGCTGCTTTAAGCCCTTGTTTAAATTTTTGGGGGTTGAAACTTTACTTGATAAAATTACTTCTAATTTATATTTTGAAGTTGATAACCCATTATATAGTAAAACTTTAAAAACTACTTTTAACAAACAATTAGAAAAAATATATGATGTTTATTTATTAAAATATGAGAAAACATCACAAATCCATGAGGCATTAAGGCATGTAGCAAATGTCGAAAGTTAGAATGATCCAATATTTGAATTATCTAATACTTTAAGGGATGAATGTAATAAAAGTCAACGTGGTAACACTCCGAGTATTTGAACTAGGAAGGTATGGTGAACAAAGTTTTTGTCCACCATGAGTACACAAGATTTTATAATTTTTGACTTGTTTGACTTGGTGGAAAGATGAGAAAGATTAATTACCTATCTTATCAACCATGGCTCAAGACTTACTAACCGTCCAAGCTTTCACAGTAGGGTTATATCGATAAGATGAACTCGACTCACTCCCCAAGCAGTTGAAATGTCAGTTTACTTGAAAAATTATTTGGATGTTGCGAAAAGAGTATAAGACAAATGCACACTTGAAGGAGAATTGAAATACAAAGCAGAATTATACGAGAACGAGGTAGAGAGCGGATTGACACCCGGAATGACCGATGATGAAGCGGAATATGATGAGTACCTTCATAACAGTTCCGGTTCTTGTGGCAAAGATAAACGTACAAGTATGCAACGAACGAACGAATAAACGACTTGTCGACTAGGCTAAATGTTTAGTTTTCAAAAAAACTATTATTCAAACTTGTATGTTGTTTAAATTGCTTAAATGTTTTATATATTTCATTTTTATTATATATCTCATTTTGATTAAATTAATAAATGTATGATTAAATTAATATAAATATGGTTTAATTAATAAAAACAATACTATAATTATATATTTTAACAAAAAATTTAAATTTTCTTTAATTAATAGAAATATGATTATATATTATAATAACAAAATAATATAAATATGATTATACATCTTTAATACCCTAAAAATATTATATTATGAATTAAAATAACGGACCGGTTTGGGCCCAAACCGGTTTTCAAACCAACCCAAATCGGCTTAATAGGTTTGGGCTTTTGACTCTTGGAACCGGTTTGGGGCCAAATCATTTTTGACCGATGTTGACCAAACCGGTTTCGGTTTGGACCCCAAACCGGTTTTTAAATAAACCCAGTTTGTACGCCACTATGTTACTGTCGTTAAATTGTATACATTTTGTTTTCTGTGTGTCTCTAGGGACATTCTGATGATAAAATGTCTATAATTATTCGTCGTTTGACGGAGTGACGGTCAAACGTCTCCACCTCTTTGACATGGTGATGGAAAGTTATAAGATGTAGTGGGTTCTAAGTGTTGTAAAAGTTGGTTAATAAACATAAACAAGTTGTTTACCCGTGTGTTGCAACCTCACAATCCTGCTCCCGTCTTGCATTAGCGTGACCAGAGTCATGCTCGCATTGAGTGACCGTTCTGCCATCTCCTCTCACATTCCCATCTTTCAATCGTGACCACACTCCATCGATTTCCATTGGTGTCACCAAAATAGGTCATGAGGTGGAGTATCTTTGCTCCTGAGCCATCTTCCACGTTAGTGTTAACTTCATCATATCAAGGGCATTTTGTCCCCAAACTAATATGTAATGTGAAACATAGCCCGTGTGTTTGCGAACATTCTTCATACGTTGCGACGGTGACATTAACATATTAGAGTTTGAAACATAGATCGAAAATATATAATGTCTCGCACGTTGAGTCTTACTATTTAAAAGAGTTAATTAAACAAATGGTAATTATGATTTATCAAATTACCAGTTTTGAGTACTAAGTAAAAGGATAACATATTTATTTTTATGCTTCCATTAAAACGACCGACCGTTAAAGTTTCAGACTACACCCATTGAAAAGAAAACCAAGCCATAACCAAGCAAGATCATAAATAAACTTAAAATAACTCATTATGCTTTAGCATCCCATCCCTCTTTGTTTTGCTTTCAAACTACACCCTTTTGGATCTTATTTTTCATTTCAATCCAACAAAGAAACCCTTAAAATCCCTATTTATAATTTCTTGATGGTATGACGGTTAAGTCCAGTAATTTCATGGTTATGATGATTAGTCTGGGTGATTTATTTGATTATATTTAATGTTTTGGTTGGTTTAATTTTACGTCTATAAACAAGGCTCAAGGCTCTAATCTAGATCCACCAAGTCAAAGAAATGACGGTGGTGGTTCGAACTTAAAAAATAATAAACCAATAAAGATGCATGTTATAAGGTTTAAACCCATGACCTCTAACCACCTACGTCGTATCTATATTTATGTTATTTTTAGAAACTCACACGTCTATAGATGCAATAAATCATGAAATAAACAAAAAAAGTTTAATAATTATTTGATAAGGCCAATGGTGTTATGACTCACGACAAGACAGGTACAACCCAACAGACCTTGTTAAAGGAGTAATAGTATAATTAGTACCCGTCATGAATAACAAATTTTTTGATGAAATATTTGCTTTTGTTATTTTTTATACATTCTAGTTTGTATTTATACGAGCATATAAATAGTAGGTAATTGAGTCTGATTCGTGTGCTATTTAAATACTTTCTTTTGTCAACTTTTTATGCATATATTTTTGTACCTTTTGCTTTGTGACTTTTTATGCATATAAATTTGAAAGTTCTAAAGTATTAACACAAAAGAATTTAAAAGTTTTCTTATTAAACCTTTAAAACTTACATTTTATATCCAATACTTACATAAATTTTTTATAACCCTTCAAATTTGTTTTCTCTTTTAATTTTTAAATTTAATATTTTATAAAAGTTTCAAATATATTTTTAAGAACCTTTTGTTTTTATATACGTTAGTTTTTTTAGAATTTTACACTGCTGACACAATGCAGTGTTTCATCTTTTGTTTAAGTTGTCGAATGTTAACAACAAAATTCAAGATTTGTTCCTCTTATATAAAATTACATCTATTATTAACGTACCATTTAACATGTGGTTTTTATTCTTTTATGGCATTACACCCTGCCGTAACGTAAAGGCTTTGATACTAATTTATATCCTAAGTGCCAAAGATAATTCAGTTTCTCTACAAGCAACACGTGTACCTCATTACTACGTAATTGGTGGAGTGTCCTTCATCAGTTATTGGTTGTTGTTGAAACTTTTTATTAGGTAAGGTTAGTTGTTGGATTTGGTTGGTTTTTTCTATTTGGAGCTCGAATCATGTTATAACATAAAAAGAAACTTGTTAGAAGTGTAATATCAAGTCACTATCTAGACGTGTATATAGGACCTCCTAGATAGTAAGCGAGAGAGCCTTATTTATAGAACTCCTTTTCTATAATTAGATATACTTTTGAAGTCTCTTAGTTAAACCCCCAAAAACTTTGATGTAATTCATCCTTATAATATTTTCAAGTATTTAAAGTGTCTAGTAACAAAAATATATGTCTCTCATTCATAAGATGGTGGATCCAAACATCACTTTGAGACTATTTAGAGTAGGGAAAGAGCAGATTAGAGACGTTTAAAAAAATTTAGAATGTCTTTTAAGTTTTCAAGGAGGATGTGTCTTGGATGAATTACGATTGATGGTTGTTATCAAGGATGGAAAGAACTCTTAGAATCATAAGAAAGAAGCCAAATCAACCTCTAATCCACCAAAATCAAACTCAAGTTAAGTATGCGATCTAAACCAAAAATCAATGATTGTTGATAACACAATGGAGCAGAGAGAGTGTGGTTGTTTTCTAGAGTTCTTAAAACTTCTAAGAACTTCATCTTCAAGTCCGGTTGAATTGATTACATATGTTTCTACCTCGTAGCCATAATACGAACTTTCTACAATGCATCACATATTGTTACATTGGTGTGGTGTAGCTCTATTCTATTAAACCTAGTAAAGAATATCATCCAAGTGCTAACTAAACCCAACTTGCTTCCCAACTTCCTTGACTACTGTATTCGAGCCTGAAAGAAATTATATGAATTAAACATAAAACATTGGTCCATGGAGTTAGTTGAGATTGGGTGTGACCACATAATACTAGCTATCATAAGATTACCTGCAATGCAACGACCTGCATTTACTACATGCATCCTAGTCATCACTGCCACATCAGTTTTTACCATCCTTCCCACATGCACTCTCTCTCCTCTTTTTAACTCCAATCCATCATTCCCACATGCATCCTCTCTCTTTCACATCACCATTTCTTTTTTTATTTTTCTTTAAAAACTTTTATTTTGTAATCTTAAAAAATATTTAATAAATAAATGCAAAATTATATTTAAATAATAAAAAATAAAAAAAAGATAAAATTAAATAAAAA
>BJCM01266161.1:0-13544 GCA_018326385.1 Flaveria bidentis | reverse complement strand
TTACTACTTCAAACTCTTTACATAAATCCTCGTTCTTAGAACCGAAGATTATGTCATCAACATAAATCTGAACCAGTAGTAAATCATCATCCTTTTTTTGATAAACAGTGTGTAATCAATAATACCTTTGCAAAAGCCGTGTTTCACAAGGTGAGTCGAGAGTTTCTCATACCAGGCTCTAGGCGGTTGATGGAGTTCGTATAAAGCCTTGTCGAGTTTGTAAACTATGTCCTGATGATATGGATCCTCAAATCCCTCAGGTTGCCTGACGTACACTGTCTCTCGGATTTCACCATGAGGGAATGCACTCTTCACATCCAGTTGATAAACTTTAATCTTCATATATGATGCATAGTCAAGGAAGATGTGGATGGCTTCCATTCTTGCTACTGGTGCAAACACTTCATTGTAATCTATTCCCTCGACTTGTCGAAATCCCTGAACTACAAGTCGAGCCTTGTTTCTGATGATCACGCCTTGATCATCTTTCTTGCATTTCAAGACCCATTTGGTGCCTATGACCTTAGCACTTTTAGGTCTATCCACTAAAGTCCATACACCTAACATCTTGAACTGAAGAAGTTATTCTTGCATGACACTCACCCATGCCTCATCATTCAGGGCTTCACTTACATACTTTGGCTTAAACTGAGACACAAAGCAACGATAAGCACCATCGTGAAGGTATCCTTTTTCCATCACCAAGGCATAATCAGCTGAATACAGCTGATTTCTGGTCTGAACTCCGGATCTGACATCTCCAATGACATTATCCAAAGGATGATAGACATTTAAGCGTGATCCAGGAGTGGTTGGAACAACTACCTCAGAGTCAAGATTATGAAGGTTAGGTTTTGGAGCTGAGGCAGTAAGAGTATGAGGTTCCGAAGGCTCAAAGGCATCAACATCAGATGCTTGTGGACTTGCGGTAGAAGGAACCTGTTCCTCTTGGTTGTTCGGATCATTCTCCATAGCTTCTTCATCAGAGGAGGAGTCACTATCTTCAAGTGCTCCCCCTGAGTTGTTAGATAAGCTACCTTGTGAACCGGATGATGTTGAATCTAGAGACGGTGTGTTCAAGACATCTTATATCATCTTGGTTGCCAACTCGTCATCAGAATTGGAGAGTGGTATGTTGAAGGACTTAAAGAATCCATCATAGTCGAAAAATAAAGCGGGTCCTTTCCAGCAGGTGGTGTGGTGTATCTCTGAACATCAACGTTACACCACACTTCTACTTGACCCGTTGAGTTGTTGTAAACTCTCTTTTTCGGTATGTTGTATCCTAGAAAGATACCTTCATCAGCCTTCTCGCTGAATTTTCCCTCCTGAGTCTTCTTCAGTAAGGTGCACGGTGCGCCAAATGGCTCGAGATACTCTAGATTTGGTTTACGTCGTTATAGTAACTCATAACATGTCTTGCCATGGAGTTTAACTACCAGAACTCGATTCAATGTGTAACTAACTAATAAACGTGTATACCGAATCAAATAGCGCGGAATCCTACTTGATTGGCGATCCAATCAGTAAGAACGCACGTAGAAACAATTATGGATTGAATCTAAACGTTAATAATGATTGGGAATCGATCTAGTGCGATCTATGAACTTGGAACAGGTTCTTAGAAGTCTCTGGATAGCTGGGGTATGTATGTAGTCGAATTGTTCTCAATTCCTTTTTCCTTGTAGTAAGCCTCCATCCATTGGTTCTTGAACTCGATTCTGTTGTCTGAGCGCACTTGACGTACCTTCAGCTTGTACAGGGACTCCAGTGTAGTTACTAATTCTTTGAATGACTCAAATGTTTCTGACTTGGATTTCAGAAACATTATCCAAGAGAATCTTGAGTAGTCATCAGTAACTACATAGCAGTACAAGTCGCTTGCGATGCTTCTTGTTTTGACTGGACCAAAAAGATCAATGTGAAGAAGCTCAAGAGGAAGTTCGATTAAATGAACTTTCTTTTCCTTACGAGACTTCTTCGTCTGTTTGCCCTTCTTGCATGCAACAAAGAAATCCAGAAGTTGGAAGTTTTTGATGTTAACTCGTCTCACTAGATCATTCTAGATCAAGTGATTCAACTTCCGTGGATTAATGTGTCTCATTCTCTGATGCTAGGAGATGGAGTCCTTCTCAGTAGCTTTTGATAAGAAGCACTGAACTTGATGATCCGTTGTGGAGGCCTTTTAAAGATCCAAAACATAAAGGTCATTATATCTTGAGGTACACATTAAGACTTGGTCCTCCGGGATCACATAGTCCTTTTTTAGGACATAGCACTTCTTGTTATCAAATACTACTTTAAACCCTTTATCACAAATTTGGCGTACAAAAAGTAAATTATTTTGCAGTTGTTGAACATAGTTTACCTTGTCAAACTTTACTTTCTGATTTCCCACTTCCCCTTGAGTTGTGATATACCCTCCTTTGTTTCCAGCAAATGAAACATGGCCTCCATTTATTTGTTTGACGTTTGATAAGAGTGCCCTATTCCCAGTCATGTGCATGGATGCTCTGCTATCAACGATCCACGTGTTGGTTTCAGCACTATAATGAACACCCTGCACATTCAATTGAAAACATTAGTTCAGGTTTGGGACCTAAGCCTTTCCTGGCTTGGGTTTCCTAGAGGCATCACATATCCTAAATTCAACCCATTCACCTTTAGAGGGTGAGAGAAGCTCAGTTGTCTTCTTGTCCTCATTATCAGACATTGAGGTTGATTTTTCTTTCCATAAACCAGCTTTGTGTAAGGCCTGTTTGTGATAAACAGACGACTGGCTAATGGGTTAAACTTTAGGTTCACTAGCTCTTTTAGGTGGAGTCAAGGAGCTCCTCTTAGAAGAACTAGGTTTTGGTTCCCGAAGTTCAACTTTCTTCCTAGGTGTGTGATAGTAAAGACATGTAGACGTAATGTGTCCATATTCTCCACAGTTGTAGCATGACCTGCTTTCGACTTTACGATTTAACTGCTTTTGTGGAGACGTGTGGAACACGCGTGTGATATTGTTTTGTTTAGGTTTAGGATTTCTTGCTTAGATGTTTTATCTGGTTTAACAAATTTAATTGTTTGAACGTTTTTAACATCCTTTCCCTTTTGTTTACCTTGACTTTGACATGAAACACGTGATTGGTTAACATTGATGGTCTTTTTAGATGCAGATTTGACTGTGATTGAACCAGACTTTATATTAATCTTTTCAAACTTTTTTTCCAGATTAATACAAGGCATTTTACCTTTTGCCTTTGACGTGGCCTCCTTTTGTTTAGTTCCAGATACATTTAATTCACATGTGGAGTCTGGATCACTTACTAGAGGAGTGGACACCACATGATCCTTGATTGGGTTATTATTTATTGGTTTACTTTTTGCATTCATCAAGATCTCATGTGGTGGTGGAACAACTTTATAACCCAATCCTTCCATGTTGTTATGATCTCTCACTAAGTGTTGGACAATATGAGATGAACTTGTCCAACTATACAGTTTTTGCTTTAAGGAATTAACTTCTACTTCTAAAACTATCTTTTCCTTCTTAGTGTCTTCTAGGGAGTTAAGATAGAACTTAATGTCATTTGATTGATTATAAGCTACAACTTTGGTTTCCCTAAGTTGTTTGTTCAACAGTTCTATATTTTCTTTATAACTGTGCACATTTTGTTTAAGAATTCTGTTAGCTTTAGTGCATAGTTCCAAGTCCTTTACTAGGCTATCATTATGATCTAATAACCTAGCAAATTTTAAATCTATGCTTTCCCTAAATTCATTACAGTCAAAACAAGCAAGATTATTGAACATTTGGTCAGTAGTACTTACCTGAGATGGTTCTGATAAATCAGCCATTAGAGCAGAGTCTGGTGTTGCCGGTTCTAGTGATTCTGACATTGTTGCAGTTTTCCCTTCTTCAGGCAGGTAGTTGACCACTGATGCAGTCTCTTCAGTGTTGGACATTGCAAGTTCCACTGCAATATCTCCTTCACTAGCTGAATCGTCATCTATATCCTCCACACTAGCAATGTTGGATTCTTCCGGTGAGACAAACCGAAAGCTCCAGTCCTGTCCTTCATCATCATGAGCAGTCAAGGATTTAGGATCCTTGCTTGACGAAGTAGGACTACTAGTTGGTTTACCCTGACTATTAAAGGACGAGAAAGGATTCCCGTTTCTAGTCTTCTTAGGCTTCACGCACTCACGTTTGAAGGGGCCCTTCTCGCTATAGTTGAAATAGGTCACATTGGTCTTGTCGAAGCCAAAAGTAGTGTCCTTAGTTGCAACCAAGTTATGTCCGGTCTTCTTGACAAACTTCTTAGCTCGCCGGACAACACTCGCTAAGGCCCACATTATATCCATCTGTTCCAGCTTTGTCTCATCCACCTGCTCGTAATCCTCATTAGCCAAATGCCAGTTCCCAAATTTACCAGCAATTAGTCCATCATAGGAGTGGACTACCGCAGCTAAGAGATCCATGTGCTCTTTAGCTACCTCAACTGTCACATTACTAAAATTCTCGATCTTCAGTTTTGCTGCATTGGCTTCAGGTACGATGTATTGTTTACTAGACGACCCTGACATTTCCGACCCTGAAGTAGAGGCTTGAGAAGGACTAGCTGAACTTGACACAAAAGCTATTTGAAGTGGTGCTCCAGATGTTTTGACTTGAGGAGTCGCGTTGTATAGTGCTGGATTCTGATCATAGGTAAACTTTTGGGCTCTATACTTCATCCTCAACTCTTCCTCTCTCAATTTCAGAATGAAATCATTTATATATAACTTCGTTAGCATATCATTATGTCTGAGATTGGAGACAAAGGAAACCCATTTTTCTGGCAATCCATCAGCAAAGTTTGACACTTTGTCTTCCATTGACGTCGCTACACCATGAGTGTGCATCTCACTCATCAAGTGGTAGAACCTATCGATAACATCATCCAGGCTTTCTTTACCCATCGAAGAGAAGTTGTCAAACTCCTTCTTCAAAGCCTTAGCCTTTATGGCCTTTAATGATACGTTCCCGTCATATCTCTTCTCCAATGCATCCCATAATATCTTTGCTTGCGTATACTCAGAAAATTGATGGAAATATCCTTCGGAATTGACTGTGTAAGCAAAGCATATACTTTCTTCTCAACATTGTATTTGACCTTTTGTCCATCACTCATGCCACCCAGTTTAAGTTTGACACCATCAGCTCCTACTGGCATGTTGTACCCCGTCTCTATAGATTCCCACAGATTGGGATCTACTCCGTTTAAGTAGATCTTGAAACGTTGCTTCCATTGTGGGTATTCATCTAACGTGATTAGTTTAGGGGGTTTATTTTGATTCCCCACTTCATTCTCTAGTAGCAGTAAATTCTGAATAAGTGAGTCTCTCCTTGTTGTGAATGCTGAGTATTGGTCTACCATTGCTATTAACTTTAGTCTTTGGAACAAATTGTTTCACTTGTGCGAATGAAGGTGTGTGATTGGGCTATTCGTGCCATTGAACAATGCGGTTGGTTCAATCGTGCGACTGAACTAATGCGGATGGCTCAGTCGGGTGAATGAACAAGTGGTTGAACAATGCGAATAGACTGCTCAATCGTACGAATGGAGGTACGAATGAGTCCAATCCTGCATATGAGGGATGCGTATGTATTCAGTCGTGCGATTGAGTCAATCGTGCGACCGAAGCTATTGATTTAAAAAATTCGTAGGTTTAAGATGTTCTCGACGCAAAAACACGAATTTTCACAAACCCTAATTGCCGTATGGCGGAAAGAGTTAAACTTTACAAACAGGAAACGTCTAAGACACCGTTTGACACAAAAAGATTGCGTATTTAGTGAAAAACACAATTTTTTTTATCAAAAACGATTGAACCACACGTAAATCAAGAGCCAAAGCTCTAATACCACTTGTTAGGATCGTGTATTGAACGAAATACTAACTGATAAACATGTATGCCGAATCAAATAGTGCGGAATCCTATTTAATTGGCGATCAAATCAGTGAGAACGCACGTACAAACAATTATGTATTGAATCTAAACGTTATGAACGATTTGGAATCGATCTAGTGCGATCTATGAAGTTGGAACAGGTTCTTAGACGTCTCTAGACGGCTGGGGTACGTATGTAGTCGAAGTGTTCTCAATTCCTTGCGTTTTTCAACAAATTAAGTGGTATTTATAGGTTAGGGTTTCTCATTCGGGCGACTGAACCATTAGACTGGTTCAGTCGTGCGATTGAGCCATGCGGTTGATCCATTCGTACGACTGAGTGTTCAGTTGTGCGATTGAGTCAATCTCATGTTACACTCGTGCGACTGATCCAGTCTCCTGGTTCAGTCGTGCGACTGAGTCATTCGCATGAAATTTTCATGCGTATGATCCATTAGCATGGGCCATTCGCATGAGAACTTCATATTACTAAGTTTGAATATACTTATTAATCATTATATTACTAATATTAGTTCAAACAACCACAAACCTATATAATCAATTCAATAAGCGTTAAACTACCAATTAACGAAATAATAAACATTATAAGCACAACCAAACATTTGTGTTTCATTAAGTACCCAATCTATTACATATGTGTAAGACAATAAAGAAATATTACATTAAGCTTAGAAACTAGGTACACATGTATCTACATGTGGGGTCTTTGGTTCTTCATAAACCACCTTCTCAACTCTGGGTCTCCCTCTCTTAGGTCGCGGTTCAGCACTGTGACCTCCACCACGAGAGGCTTTTGAAGATCTACCACCAGCCATCACACGCATACTGAAAAATTCAAACACCAACACGGTCATTCAAGGGAACGGATAAGTTTATGTCAAGTATAGTAAGTTCCTAATTACAATGGCCAGTTGTTATTAGCCACTTAGTTTACTCTTCATACCTCAAGCATTACCTATCCTGACTACATCAGTATTTAAATCTACATACATCACATAACCACATACCATGCGCACATAAAACCGGTTATCTTACGAAAATACTTGATGGCACGCAGCTACTCAAATTGGCATCACATTCCCTTTTCGTCTCATTCTCAGTTTAAGTTAAGATTTATTTTGAAAAATTACCCATTTCACTTAAACTTTGGCTCTGATACCAACTTGTAAGGCCCTGTTCCCGGGACGCTTACATCTGGTAAATCATTACGCATAAAACATACAATTTCATTTATCTTACAAAAATATTGCAGATGAAAATTCAAAAATGACATCACATTTCATTATAAAAACTTTTGCCAAATAATACATCATCAATAAGTTACAAAATACATTGTTATATTATATCACAAAAGCATTAAATAAATGGATGCCATCTCAAAAGGGTTCAGTAGCCACCTCGTGCCATCCTCAGCAATCATTACCTACCAATTGGAAACACATCAAAGTCAGCGTTGCTGAGTGAAATCTGGTTTTATAAAATAAAACATACTTTTCTTTCGTTAAAACCATTCTTTTCTTTTCATATGATCATACATCATACGTACACATAGATAATAATTATATTATCTTCATTGTTCATTCATTAATACGTTCATTTGTTCGTTAATCATTACATTTTTTCCTTTCGTCATCGCTATGAACTTTACCCATCATTCTCGTGGTACTGGACCTAAGCCTATAAAGGACCTTCATCGGTGGTGCTCGTCACCAAATAGTCAGAGTACCTAAGGTAAAGTTCAGGTATACCATTGTCATTTGCTATGCTCTTCATTCTCGTGATACTGGACCTAAGCCTATAAAAGACCTTCATGGGTGGTGCTCGGCACCAAATGGCCACAGTACATAAGGCACGCAACAATGGTTCATACGTATGTTCAATCACAAAGAAAGACCCCGATGTGCATCCTCCCGGGGTAGCGAACCCGCACACAGTTGGGCTAACACCTTAATGGCATGTCCCGACATACAGTGCTTGCAAGACTTTCATTACTTTATTATTCATTAATGCATGCATTCTTACTTCATGTTCCTCTTTCATTATCTTTCACTTTACGTTACATAATACTTCATTCATTCATTAACATGACACGTAAAGCCAGAGGAAATATAAACATACATCATAATAAGGAACATATCATACACAATCATCAGCATCATACAGGGCAACATCATATATACATAACATACATAATCATGCAACATCGTCATCATCATACCCAACATGCTCTCTAAGGTCTCAATCGTCATCTTACATGCTCTTACGGGGACCTTTACGTCAAAACTTACATCTGCACTTTCCCCCGAAAGTCAGAATTTAAACTACACTTCTCCTCGGGTGCAACAGCCCTATTCGGGCGTACGGACACCCTTCAGTCGCATGGCCTCCATGCGACTAAACATCATGCGATTGAACCAATGCGGATGAACAACCATGCGAATGAACACCTAATCGTGCGAATGGACTAATATGGATGGACCTCATGCGGATGGAACTAATGCGGATGAGCACTTATGCGACTGGACCTTCAATACATGACTCCCCATGCGATTGGCCCCAATCATGCAAATGAACTCTCAATCGTGCGAATGAACCTCAATCGCACCTCATTCGGCCGTATGGCCTCCATTCGGTCGCCTAGCCCTAGCAGATGCAGAATTCAGTTCATCCCGAACCTAATCTACCATTTTCGACCTCCAAGCTCATCCAAACCCTTTCTAAGCCCAAATCAACCATCCTAAACCTTAAGGATTCATACCACAACATCATTCACGCACACACAAGCTCACAAACAAGGCTCAAACGCATCATGCACACACATACACATACACAAACGGGTCAAACATGCACACACTCAGAAACCCGATTTTCAGATCTGTTCCAGCCCCAAATCATTCAAAAACGTTTAAAGGAGGGGTCCTAGAACTCACACAAACGACCACAACGAGAAGAGCTTCAATTTGACTCATTTCTCAATGATTTTGCTCACTCGAGTCAACCCGAACCAACTTTTCTTCCTCTTTTCTTCCTTTCTCTCTTCTCCTCTCTTATTTGGCTGAAAATGAGTGTGGGAAGAGGGTAAGGGCTTCCCTCTCCCTTTATATACCCCCACTCACCCGTCTTTCTTTCGATGGCGAGTTTGGTCCCTCGAGTTAGGACTTTATTTCTTTTGTTCTTTCGCCGGCTTCGAAATAAATAAATAACTGGGTGTTACAGCAAGCGTGTTATTTGACGCAATATCAAAAGATATAGAGAATATTTTTTTTTCTAATTTATACGTTTAAATAATTTTATCAATAAGATAAAAAAATGTTTGGCCGGTGGGAGGGCAATTAAACAATTCAAACGTAATCGTACGTTTCATCATTTGCCACGAATCGTGTTCAACCCAATGGGCGGTGACACACATGTACGAATCTGGTGAACCGTGAGGTGTTGACCAAACATCATTAGTTAAGTTAACACCGATTTATAAATTTTCAAATTAAGATATTAATTCTTTTTTAGTTTTTCCACATTTTTAAACAATCTCTTCGAAGAGTAGCACGATATATTGGTATAACGTGGTTGGAGATTTCGTTGAATGAGTCGAGTCAAACGTTCATTGTCGAAATGTTTGAATGACAAGCTTTCTTGAATTACAAAATGTGCCATTTTCTCTTGAACCGCAACAACGTTATAAACCCAAATATTTCTTTCGTTTGTCATCGAAGCTTGACCATGAGAAGGTTCACCTTTCAATGCCGTACAATAAATGTGGTTTTTCAACACTATGTTTGCATCCTTTTTGAAAAAGTTATCACAAAACTTGCAACGAACCTTCTTTGGACTGCTAGCCAATTGACATAAATTGTAATTGCACAATATTTCGGGGTTCCTCTTTGTAGGAAGTATTGCTACCACCATGTTGCTTGAAGACGTTTCATAACCAATGAATGATTGAGTACTTGAGGAAGCTATTTGAGAGATTTTTGAGAGAGTTCTTTGTAAAACGAAATAATCGTTTTTGCGAATTTTTTAGAGTAGAGAGCATTTTAAGTTGTTGTGATTCAACTAAAATATCCAATACATATATATACTAACCTAATAGGGGTATAATGGTAAAAAACATCAAAAAATGGTCAAAAAGGCTCCTAACGGCTATATAACCGTTATCCAACGACTAGTTTTGGAACCTGGTTTGGGGCCGGTTTAAAACCTGGTTTTATACCAGTTAGAAACGAGACTGGTTTACGAATTGGTTTCGTTAGTGAAATGTTCAAACCAAAGGCAAAACGTTGGTTGGGGTTGGTTTGAAACAGGTTTAGGCCCTTAAACCAGTTTCGTGTATTTTGGCCAAACTAGTTTTCGTACTAGTTTTTTTGCCCACCTCCATGGTGGTAGGCGGCGATGGTGGTGGGACGACGATGGTGGTGGGCGGCGAAGGTGGTGGGACAACGATAGTGGTGGGACGACGATGGTGGTGCGTGGCGATGGTGATGGGATGACGGTAGTGGTGTGCGGCGATGGTGGAGGGACGACGATGGTGGTAGGCGGTGATTGTGGAGGGACGAAGATGGTAGTGGGCGGCGATGGTGGTGGGACGACAATGGGGTGGGACGACGATGGTGGTAGGCAGCGATTGTGGTGGGAAGACGGTGGTGGTGGGTGGCAATGGTGGTGGGACCACGGTGGTGGTGGGCGGCTATGGAGTTGGGATGACGGTGGTGGTGGGTGGCGATGGTGTTGGGATGACGATGGTGGTGGACGGAGATGGAGGTGAGATAACGGTAGTGGTGGGCGGCGATGAATTGAAAAAAAAAGTTAAATGCAAACTTTTCCAAAAACAAACTTTAAAAATAAGATAAAAAGAAAATTTTGAATACCATGTTAACAAATAATTTAAATTCATTCGATTTCATCCAATTTTTAAACTAAACTAATTTAATAAATAAATATCTAAAATTCATATATAATTTCCGAATTTGTTTATGAGTTTTGGATATTTATTTGGTTTATAAATCAGATGTATTGAAAAAAAGTTTAATTGCAGTTAGTATTTTCCTAACTTGTTGTTCAAGTGTGTTTTGGAAAAAGTTTGATTTGAATTTCTTTTAAAACCTGCTATTTTTCTAGTTAAATGATTACTCTTGAAAAACCATATTTTTTTTTAATTCCTTTTTTTTGGAAAACTCGATCAAAGTCTTTTTTTTGGAAGATAAACTTTTTTAATTAATTATTATTAAGTTCGAGTCAACAATCCAAAGAAAAACCATTTTAACCTGGAGGTAAAATATATAAAATTAGCATAATTCCTACAAGTTAGGTGATCAAATCAAAACAAAAAAAAAATTTGAGTTACTTAATTGAAACACTTATGAAATTTTGTTATATTTCTATAAAGTTTGCGTTACTTAACTAAAACAATATCAAAAAGGGTGTTTAAAAAACCAAAGGACATTATATAAAGGATGTGTAATGAATCCTATCTTTAATAGACTTTTATATATAATTTTGTGTAATCTATTAGAAACTTCTATTTAAATAACTTAAAACATGTAAAAAGCAAAAACATTTTAAGTTGAAAACACAAATATATATATTTTTAAAACGTCACGTAAAATATGACCAAAAATATACATAAATATTTCACATATTTATTTAATTCTTTTAGAAACAAAGTATTTAAAATTATTAGTTTGTGAGAGAATTTTATATATTCCTCGATTTCATATTTGAAGTTTTTTAGATGATTTTTAGTGTTATAAAAGACCGTTTATATATAATATATATTATATCTTGTTATGCTTCATTTTTAATGAAACTTATATCGACTCGTAAAGAAAATAAACTTGTGGACAAGTTATTTTTATATAAGTAAACAAATAGGCAGACTAGCTGCTCAATCTAATCCCACATTATATACTATACTTTTCACTTAGACTATCCACTTTTTATAATAATAAAAAATTAAGGTTGAATTTAGAATATAAGTTTTCTTGTAAATGCTCTGATATATAAATAATCCTAAATTCTCAATACATCGTTGGTTGTTTGTGGTAGTCGTGTTTAAAGCTCAATCTCATCTCACGTTGTTTGTGGTAGTCGTGTTTAAAGATCAATCTCATCTCACATCCTATAACATATTTTTTCACTTGACTTTTCACTTTCTTATAAAAAGAAACATTGTTTGGTAGGTATTGGGTAGCACTAAGGGTTCGCACAGGCATGAAGAAAATACCTAAGATATGCCAGCAAGTAAGAGTTGGACTAAGGGGTTGGCATAGGGTATTAGAAAGTGTTTGAATAGCCAACAAATGAAAATGAATAACGAATATGTAATCTTGAATTCCCAGGCGACCTCACAGTTGGATATGGACATCAGAAACACAAGTTCTCGAACCCAAACTGATTTCATTTATAAATACACAACAAAAAAAGACATTGTCATCATTTAACGAGTACATCATAAAAGATAATATTAACTATCTATCTTTAATCTATGTTATGATGTCAGTCATGACCGTATGCGAGGTAGCTTCTAAATTCATGCGAAGCTTACCTTTAATTATGTAGCATGCCTATCAATCTAATACACATGCAAAAGTTAGCGACGTTGAGCAAGCTCTAGGTTTAGTTTATCAAATTACAATTACCAAACATAACACATTATCGCCTCTTTAATAGTTACATTAACTTCATATATTAACTTTACCGTGAGCCTATACTTCGTACAAGGTTCCTTTAGCCATTGCACATGCAAAACACGAGACTTTACTGTCGCTTTCCATTATGCAGTACTCCTACGTCAAGGCTTGCAACACATGCACGACTCATGTCGTTTGCCATGAGATAAGACTCTTGTCGCTTGTTATTACGCAAGACGCCTATCTAGCTTGCAATACATGCAAGTCTCTTGTCGCTTCTCATTACGCAAGACTCATGTGTGGAGGGTTGAAATACTTCAAGACATATATTATTCAAGTGTGCAAGTCTTGTTTAGCATGTGTGCAAGTCTTGTTTAGCATACTATAATGTTTTCATAGTTGTGCTTTAACGGGTAACTATTCTTGAATTATTATTCAAGTGCATTAACGTTTCACATGTGAACATACTATGTTTCTTTAAATCATTAACTATAGTACGTATCTCTTTGTTTGTTTCTTTAGCTATGAGCTCTTAGTTAGAAATATCTTTATCACATGCTATACGTGGATGCCTTTACACATATCTAACTTTGAGTTCGCATGAGAACTGTACTATTCACGCAAAAACTATCGAAGACAAGATAACTTGTCATGCTCATCTACTCATCTTGTGAGAACTATGTAAAGTAACTGTTTATTGTTGATAGGATCAATTGTTTCAATCTGTAATGATTTATGTAAACAATTCAAAAGAAACACAAACAATTGTAATCAATTCAAGCAATATCAACAAATTCATAGTTCATTGATATAGCAAAGACAATTACAAGAGTAAGAAAGCAGTTAACAATTCATGAACAACCACCCTCAACTTTCTCTCTAGTCTAAGCTATTTATACTAGAAACTAAGGAACTAACAATTTACAGAACTAGTCCCTATACTAGTACAAAATATAAAATATACAATAAAAGACTAAA
>BJCM01266159.1:0-31123 GCA_018326385.1 Flaveria bidentis | reverse complement strand
GGAAAGTCATCTCTTCTTTCTACCGCTGACGAAGTGTCACTTGAATGTAGATTTCCTGCATTAGACAAGTGGAATTTGTCAAATGATTTTGAAAATGAGTCAATATCAAACAACAGTCGAGAGCATTTGTAGATTTGGGAAACAAATGTTCCTTGAATTGAACATTTGTTGATTCATCAATAATGTTTAATCTAGGATTAAACACTCTGTAAGCCTTTGAGACAGAAGAATAAGCTACAAAGAATCCTTCATCAGACTTAGATGAAAACTTTCCCAAATAGTCTTGAATGCTTAATATTGAGATAGGACTACCAAATGATTTAAGAAATCCAATGAATGGTAATTGGCAGTTTAGCATCGGCTAGCATCGTTCTTGCTGCTTCAATTAGTGTTCTATTTCTCCTTTCAGCTACCCCATTTTGTTGAGGTGTTCTAGCGGCACTGAATTGATGAGCAATGCCTTTGGTTGCACAAAAAGAACTCATACTTTCATTTTTTAATTTAGTACCACTATCACTTCTGATTATTTTGACCTTAAGATCAAGTTGATTTTCTATTTTAGTGATAAATTCTTGTATGATGTGGGATGCCTCATTTTTATGAAGTAAGAAGAAAACCCATGTGAATTGTGAAAAGTCATCAATGATCACTAAACAAGACTATTTCTTTCCAATACTCATTACATGAGTTGGTCCAAATAGATCCATTTGAAGTAACTTCAATAGAGTATTGTTAGTGTTCACCAGCTTGGTTTTGTAAGAGGATTTGTGTTGTTTTCCTTTGAGGCACGCTAAACAGTGATCAATAAAATGAAATTCTTGTTGAGGAAGACTAATGACATAGTTTCCTTTGACCAACTTGTTCATGTTTTTAAAGTTTGTGTGCCCCAAATGTCTATGCCAAAGCTGTGATTCATCAAATGATGCTTTTGACAAAAGACATGTTTCTTCTTTAGGTGATGTAGAACACAGGTTTAAGACATATGTTTTATTCTTCCTCGGGGTCTTTAAGACAACCCATTCCTTAGAGATCTGAAATCCAGGTTTCTGAATGTAGCAATGAGTGTTTGTAAAGTGAGTGGAATTTTCTTGTCGCAGATCTAAGACACGCTTAGCAGATTGAAATTCAGTTGTTCATAGTAGTTCACTCTGTCAAAGCTCAGCATCCCGTTAGTCACAGATCATTCACCATTAATTCTACCACCCTATGAATCTCCACTGAATGCCATAGTAGTTCCTTGTATATGCTTGAAGTCATGAAGGAGGGAACGATCTCCAGTCATGTGACGGGAGCATCCACTGTCTACGTACCATAGGCTATTAGACCTGTGTGGATGAACCTGCAAGCAAAAGGAACTAATTATAATAAGGAACCTAAGCCATGATGGTCTTGGGTTTCCCGTTCCTATTCATAATGGTGACTTCTTGATATTTCCCTCTAAATTGTGTTTTAGATCGAGGTGTCCTGGGAGATTTTTGGTAATGATTGGGTTGAGTCATCTCATCAACATCTACTGAAGATTCAGATGAGTAATGAAATCGTTGGTCTCTGTTTCTTTGTAGAAATTTAGCCTGTTTTTCATTATCAAATTTTGGTTTTTGTTTGGGAAGGTCAATTTTGTGTTTCATTATGAGATGTTTTCTTTGACTCTTCCATAATTCCTTCAAAGTATTCCTGTCATTTGTTGATCTGGATGTCCTAGATTGATTATTATGAAAATGAGGTCTGACAGAATATGTCACAGTGGATGTTTTTGAGATGGGCTTGTGTTGGGGAATTCTCAATCCCTTCTGATTGAAGTAACAATCAGATGTATTATGATTGTTCATTTCACAGACTGAACAATACTTGTTAAAATAACAGTTTTTGGTGGAGTGATTATTCATATCACAGATAGAGCAATATTGATTATAAAAGCATTCATTTGTCTGGTGATTGAACATTTCAAAAATGTCACAATACATTTGTTTGTTTCTTGAATCAGACTTTGACTTGTGTGACTCAGCTGATTTTCTCTTTTGATGAGTCACCTTCTTTTCTTTAGGGGATGAATCAGAATCATCCCTTTTTTTAGTTTCCTTTACAACACTACCTTTGTTTGATTTTCTGGGTTGTTTCTGTTTCTTCAACCCATTTCATACCTCTTTCTCAAACTAGTCAACATGTTCCTTGTTACAAATATCAAACCCAACTCCCTGTCTTAATTTAAAGACCGAGGGTCTGATAGTGTTTTATGTGTTGAACTCAGTGATCCTGTTTATTTCTTTTGTAGTGAAACCTTTTCTGATTTGTTTGAATTTTTTGGAGATATAATCTTATTATCAGAACTGCTCTCAGCAGTGGGTTTCACTAACTTCACATATTTCTTTATACCTTTCAAGACAGAAAGTATGAATTTCACAAATGGGACAATTGCTTTTACTGGGCTGGTGGGTTTAGTGACACTCACTGCCTTGTCTGAACACTCTTTATTCTTGATTGGATAACCTAATCTGATTTTCTCCTCATTTGTTTCAACATAAACATCAGGTTTATTTTGAGGATTAATTACTTGTTTTACTATAGATTTTGGTTCCATAGTTTTAGTTTTGATTTGTTCATTGAGTGTGACAGATTCAGGCATGACAGTGTAGTTGTCATTGTATGGTGGAGGACATGAATTATACCCAATCCCTAACATGTCCTTTGGATCCATTTGAGAATCAAGCATCTCTTGCAGCTTGACTGAAGATAATTGAAACTTTTCAAATTTCATTTCAGTAAGAGAATGTTCAGCCTTAGATTGAGCTAACTTTTCAGTGAGTAGCTCATTCTCAGCTGCAAGAGTGTACTTCTCACCATGCAGTTTTTCAATGTCAGAGATGAGAGATTTTATTTTAATTTCAAATCCTATTATCTCTCTTCTCATCATCTCTGACTTCACTTTTTCTTCTTTTATTTTATCTTTCAATTTATGGTTATGCTCTCTATAACCTTGCAATTCAGTAATACATTTTTCACTACAAAGGTTAGATTTTACCTCAGTAGGCATTGGAGAAGGGCCATCATTGATGTGAGCCATAAGTGCATGATTTTGAAATTAAGGCTTCATTTCTTCAGCATACATGCTCCAATCACATACTCCATCTTGTTTGATCACGAGAGCACTTCCAGATGACTGACTGCTTCCATGAGCTTGATTAGTCAGTTGAGGTTGGTTCTGGTAAGAGTATTGTTGTTCATGATGATACTTGTGTTGATGGTTGTTGGAATGAGAGCTTGAGTTAGATTGTGATGATGGCTGGCTTTGAGAGTTCTTTGAAAGTTGTTTCTTTTGAGTGCATTGCATTCCGTTGAGAAGTGACTAGCCATGCCATAGTTGAAGCATTTTACCTTGGATTTATCATATCCAAGCTTTGTGTTTTCATTAAGGCTGAGTCTTCTGCCTTTTCTGAAAAACTTCTTTGCTCTCATTGCTATCATGGCCATTTGCTATTGTAAATCCATTTCTTCCACATCATTTGGATCCATTCCCTCTAGATCTTCCTGGATCAGATGTGCAGAGGTGAGTTTTCCTCCCAGATAAGCTTCAAAACTTGCAACAAAGGCATTGTAGTTCTTCTATGGGAATTCTTGTTGTCTTGTATATAGCAGCTTGATCTGCAAATAGATTCACTGGAATGTGTGATCCCTTGCAGATTGAAATCCAATAATCTGGATCTACACCTGTAATATAGTTTATGAATATGATTTTCCATTGTTTAAATTCATATTTATGTTTAAGCATTGGTAGTTTTGGAGTATGACCAAGTTCTAAAAAACTGTGTGAATCCATTTTAATAAGGTGTTTAGCTTGTATAAGTATAGATTTGGTAAGTTTTAAGATTAATTAGTCTGAATAGTCCAAATAGTTCACCAACTATTTAGTAAATTAGATCTGTTAATTTTTCTTGCAAGTGTCGTAGCTTCTGTTCAGTATACGAAGCTTAAGATTCTGACTGTGATTCTTGAAGGTGAGAACAGATTGACATAATTTCCTTTTTGAAGAGTATTTTCTGCTGCTTACTAAGTAGAGATGACGCATACTATACTAGCAACTCAATCACCAGATCAATCAGGTTCTATTCAGATCTTGGGCAGATCTGAAAGAGAACCGAGAGCCAAAGCTCTAATACCAATTGACTGGGTAAGTGAGAGTGAGATTCTCACTAAGGATCGAATATAGTGAATGAGTTAATGATTAAATGGCGGAAACAAACAATCAATAAACAGTTAATGCAAGAAATATACTCATTAATGCTTTTGTATATATTAATGAAGTTGATTGATTACAAAGAATAAAAGACAACAAATATTCTCTATGTCTATCAGCCGTCTCCTCATGTATGAGGTTATCTATTCTATTTATAGGCAGACAAGATGCCTTTTACAAAATGACTAAACTACCCCTGACCTATTATATCAGAACTAGTCTAAGTCTTTATCCACCTCTTTGCTTATTCATCTGCATTAGCAAATGCAGATGAGTTGACTTCATCAGCATTTCTTCACTTGATCATCCTTATTTGTATGTTGGTCATCCGCATTGGTTAATGCGGATGAACAAATACTTATGCGCATTTGTCTGGTCATCCGCATTGGCAAATTTGGATGAACAAAGTCTTGTCTGCATTACTGTTTTGTCATCCGCATTTGTCAATACGGAAGAACAAGTACTTGTCCGTATTTGTTTTATGTCTTCCGCATTGACAAATACGGAAGACCATACTTGGTTTTTCTTGTGCAGGATCTTCATCCACATTTTTTCTTGGACTTGTGGGAGTCCAGCAAAGCAACCATCAACTCACCCAATGAATTGGCATGCATGATCCTTTCAGGGTCCAACAAATGTCATAAGACTCTGTTTCACATTCGATGTACATGTCGGAGTTACTATAGAGGAAAAGTACAAGAAGTTTGAAGAGCTAATGAAGAATATTAGGCAATGATGTAAACTAGGTCCAAGTGGGAGTTTGTTGATACATGTGTACCTAGTTTAGGAGCTTAATATAAAATGTCTTTCATGTCTTACATATATGTAATGAATGAGTTGAATGAAATGAAATATGTGATTGATGTGTATATTGTTTAATGTTTCATTATTTATTGTATCATAACTCATATTGAACTAACTATAGAGGTTTGTGGTTGTTTACATAGTTCTTAGTCAAGAGTGGTTGAGAAATGTGTTTAAACTTAATCGTATGAAGTATTCATGTGAATGGACCATGCTAATGGAGCATACGCATGAACACTTCATGCTAATGGACCAATCGCACGACTGAACTAGGAGACTGCATCAGTCGCACGATTGAGACATAAGATTGGCTCAGTCGCACTAGTGAATCCTCAGTCGTGCGTATGGACCAATGGAATGATTCTGTCACACGACTAAACCATACTAATGGTTCAGTTGTATGATTGACAAACCCTAACCTATAAATACCACTTAATTCGTGGAAAAACAAAACACTTCAAGAATTTCGACTCACATACCCTAGCCATCCAGAGAACCTAGAGAACCTGTTCCAACTTCATAGATCATAGTTGTTCATGTTATAATCGTTCATAATGTTTCATTAATCTCTAGATTGATCGAAACTGTGTTCTCACTGATTGGATCGCCAATCAAATAGGATTCCACACTATTTGATTAGGTATACACGCATTATCAGTTAGTACTCCGTACGTATATGGTCCTAACAAATATCAAATACAAACAATATAAAACAAAGATGATGAAGATTGAGAAGAACCACAAATGAATCAAAATAAGGCAATGATGAAAAACATACTAAATAATAACAAAGCATAATGATATATGTGTGAATAAACTGCTTACAATACTCACTTGCAACAAGGATAAACGATTAGTGTTTTTGCATGCTTAGCCAACAATGAAAATGATCAAAACTATATATAGCCGTCTTAGTTTCTTAGACAATTTCGCTGTCAGCTAAACTGTATTGCCGAAACTATAGTTTCACCCAGCAGAAACAACAGTTTCGCCTGGAGAACTAAACTGCTGACTGTGAGCGAAACTACAATTTCTCTCACAGTTTCGCTGGACTACAAAACTAAACAAATACATACAAAAGAAAACAAATATTAAACCTATTACAAAGTAATATAAACAATATAATCTAAGGTGAGTCCAACCTATACATGATCTTCAATACTCCCCCTAGGTTGGATCTCACCGCCTTCAATTGTCTTTATTTGTCATGTCAGCTCCAGTCTCTTTCGTTGCGTCTGATTTATCTATATCTGTTCCTGCAGCTTCTTTCCCGGGGACTTCTGACATAGATTCTCCCTGGTCAGCTTCAGTCTCCCCTGCTGCCTCTGATGTGTCCTCTACAGCTTCTGTAGCAACCTCCTTAGGAGCTTCAGCAAACGTTTCACTCTATTCCTCTCCAACCTCATTAGCTCCTTCGGGATGAGCACTATCTTACTCAAACTGTCTAGCCAAATCCCGAACATCCATGTTTAGATCATCCTGAGCTCTCACTCTCTCTGCAAGCTCTTTCACCTCCGCCCCTACTCCTCTGATTTTGTTAGACACAATCATAAATAGACTGGCATCCTTTCTCGTCTCATCACCTGCACCTGCTTTAGTTTGATTCTCGCAAAGAACTAGCAGATCTTTGTCACAAAAACTGAATACCTCCAATGGATCAAACACTTTGAACTCACCCCCATTCTTTACCTTGATCACCGCCTCCCCCGTATTATTGTCGTAAAAGCATTTCTCAAAGTTTTGTAATTGCTGGGGGAGGGGATCTGCCAGTTTGACCATATTCACAATATTTGGGGGTTTCACCCTTAGCACAATCTTTCCCTTCCCTATTTCCAGTCCCTATCGTTCTTCGATCTTTTCCTCTCAGCTTTCATAAAGCCGAATGACTCAAACTTGTCATTCAATCCATTCTTTATCTCCTTCTCTAGCAATAAGGCTCTTTCACATAGATGAGCGTTCAGTAATGGCAGTAATGCCAGCCTCCTCAGATCTTATTTGGGTAAGGTCTTGAAAGCCTTCTTCTTGTGCATATAAGTTATACCACCCCCTCTCCTCTTGATCTTAAACATTTTGAGCCAAGGGTTATAACACCAACTGATAATCCTCTTGTCTGCATGCTTCTTGCTCAATCCTTCCATGTTTTGGAATAGGGGAGTCAGCTCTTCAGGCTATTTCTCCTTGACAAACCATTCGTCTTTGGCTATTTAAAACACATCTCCATCCTTATCTGCCTTCTTGACAATATAGGTTAGGGGCCTCTCATTAACCTCATACTATTCTGGTTCTGAATCATAATCAACCAGTTGCTCATCATCTTCTTCTTCATCAATTAGCCCCTTCCCTTTCTCAGCATCCTTTTCAATAGATTTCTCTCTCATTACCTCCTCACCAGCCAAATGTTTATCAATGTAAAATCCCATGTTAACAAACCCAGCTTCAAGTATCTCCTCAACATTCTCCATATTTTCATTGTCCTTCCTCACTCCAGAACCTCCCACTTCTTCAGTTGCTACACCAGATGTGCCCTCTCCTGCCCATGAGGATGTGCCCACATTTAAGAATGGGTATTTTGAAGTATGAGTTAAATCATCTAACTCGGATTGAGTTAGTTGATTGGGCAGGTCGGCTGCAACTTTTAGTTCATTTACATCCTCAAACAGTTTCCTTATAAACTTACTTGGTCCACTAACATCCTTTTCATACCTTCAATCACCTCATCCTTTTGGCTTTCTCTCATCTCTTGATTGGTAAGTTTTGTTTTCATCATGCTTTGTTCATTAGCAAGTAAGGCGTTGAGGTTTCTAATCACATCCTCATCTAATCTGACTCTCTCCTCTCTCCTTGAGGTATTAGTAAAAGATTGGTGTCTTTGTTTAGTCCTTCTCTCTGTTTCTCCTGTATCAGCCTTGCTTTTGATCTCTTTTCCTTTTTAACCCTTGCCTCCTTAGCCATTGCATGAACATCATCCTTAAAATCGTAATCATTTTCTTTCACATATCTTTTTCTCTTCTTAATCTTATCAGCATGTTTCACTCTTGTCTCCTCTGCCTTTTTGTTTTCAGATTCATCAACTCTCCTCATATAATTCCACCTTTCTAGTGGGTACATATTCTCCAAGAGATGTGTAATCTTTCCACTAAAATCATGACAGATGGCGCAACAGTCTGCAAAGATATGGGTGTTCATTTGCACCAGTCTCTTAACCTCCCCATGTCTTGGTAAGTTTGGAATAAGATCATCAAATATCATCTACAAAAATCAAGGGTAGAGCAGCCACTTATCCTTTTTTAGAGCCATTACATTCTTTACCATACACACAAAAATCAATGTTGCATTGTTTGGCTTCTCTCCTCTGCAGCATAACACCATTGCTTTTTCCCAATCAATATTAAGCCCATCTGATCCACCTTTACGGTGATCTAAGCACATAATGAAGACATGAGCTATCTATCTCCATTTCTTGGAGATGAAGGACTTCTTGATCTCCTTTCTAGTGCCAAAAGATGGTCCCTTATATCCCATTAGTCTGAACGCCTCAAACACCTCCAAATTTGTCAGAGTAACCTCATCTCCAGTATCTTTGTCTAATCTTAGAACTCTCGAAACTATCTCTGCTGTAATGAACACCTCATTTTCCATGACCTTGGCTATAATCCTCTATGTGTTGCCTCTAGTATTATACTTAGCTGTTCTCCAGAAATCTATAATGTGAAGATCATAAACAGTAGTAGAGTGAGATATGGCATAAGCAATAGGAGATCTCTGCAGCCATCACAGCCAATCTCTAAATCTAGCTGCTTTGGGGTGAGAATCATCCAATATAGCAGTTATGTTGTTCCTCTTGTCAAATTTCAGATTTGTCATTTAATCTGAAAAACAAATGAAACGCATTAGAATAGAATATTAAATGATAATATTAAATAAAAATAAGAAAAAGATGATAATTACACAAAAACCAAATTAATTTCGCTAGCCGAAACTGTAGTTTCGCAAGAAGAATTTTAGTTTCGGCAGGCGAAAGTATAGTTTTGTCAGCAATTATTCATTAGATTCGGCAAGACAGTGAAGTAAATTCGACTGGCCGAAAGTATAGTTTCGGCATAGAGAAACTGAAGTTTACTTAGGGAAACGGTTAAGTTCGCTCGGATAGCATAACACCACAGTTTCGCTGAAAAACAATGAACTTTTGTTCAGTTTCACTAGACTATCGGTACTTTCGCAGTAAGAACTGCGAAGGTATCAAAGAGTCTCAATCGAATAAACTCACAATGTTGTGGTTAAACTACGATTAAGTAATAGTCCTTAGTTTGAAACTAACTTGCGAACAAGATACAATGGTTAATCAAGAGGCAAAAACACCGAAAATCAAAACCACAAACGGAGGCCACAGAAATGCCCTAAAACACCTAAACCCTCGAATGTACTAAAATGAGATAATAATTTTGCAAATTGAGTTATATAGCAAATAGTTTCGCAGTGAGCGAAACTGTAGTTTCACCAGGCAAAGCTACAATTTCTTCGGGCGAAACTCTGATCGAAATTGACCTTGCACAACGCGAAAGAACTAGTCAAAACTACAATTTTGCCTTGTGAAACTATTAGCGAAAGTATAATTTCTCCATAATTAAAAAAACTTAAAAAAATTTAATTTTGATTCCCTTTTCTTTAAATAAAGATAAAATAGAATAAAAAGTAAAAAATAAAAATAAAAATAAAAATAAAAATAAAAATAAAAATAAAGTTAAAAATAAAAATAAAAGAAAACAAAAGAAATTAAAATACGGTAAACAAAATTAAAAAAATAGCCCCACAAGATCTCACCATAGTTCACAATTAATAATTTTTTAACAAAATTTGAACAATATAAAAGGATATAAACGAGAAGCTGAAATGATCTTCTGGAGAATCAAAGTTTGGCAGGAGTACTGATATGCTTTTCCTTTTAAGTCCATGCCATCTTTGTTTTAACAGATGTATCAAAACTATTGTTATCATGTTTTAGATTTTATTCAATGAGAACATTGAATGACCCAATCCCCATAGACATTTGGCAAAGAAATTTATCTTGTGCTCAAAATATATTGAACAAATGACACGCTTTGCATGAATCTTCCTCTCAGAAGCAACAAAGGTCTTATTTAAAAAGAAGTAATGCCCTTATAGACATCAAATGATGAGAGCTTTAATGTCTATACTTATGTATAATAGAGGAGATGATTAATTGAGTTTTCCTGATGATAACTTGAGGTCTATACTTACGTATAATAAAGAAGATTATCATATTGTGCCGATGAGAGCTCCAGGTTAGTACTATCGTACAACAAAGGAGATCATCACTCCAGGTCAATGGTTACACATTGTAGAGGAGATAAACACAATATAGAATAAAGTAGGGAGCATCTTAAATGCAAAGATGAAAAAGCATATTGCTATTTGAGATAGATAGGAATAATTTGACTAAAGGATACTTTAGATAAGAATAACTCAAAATAGATGTATTATGTTCTCAATCCTTTTTGAACAGGGACTTGAAACTTTCTGAAGGCCAAAGATGTCAAGGGGATTATTTGTGTCATCAAGTTTCTTGTTCTATTAATTCAGCTACAAAAACTATTTATTTTGATTCCTTGTTGAACCTATCAAACATATCCCACACAATACTGTTAACCTTCTTTACATCATTCAAGTTTCTCATTTTATTCTGTAATGAAAAACAAAAAAAAAATCATTTAAGATATATTCTCCTCCGAAATTTCTACACTTAAGAGAGATAGGGAAATTTCTTACTTGACCTTATATCACTCTAAAATTTTATTATGATTATTATTTTAATATTTTTTTATGTGAAAAATGATGAAGAATGAAGGAGTGAACAAAACAAAAAAGAAAAGAAAGAAACAAAAAGGAGAAAAATAAATAGAGTGTACAGAACATAGGTGTAAAGGAAATGAGTTTTAAAATGATATTTGACCTAATATAGAGATTAATTCATAAAAGCAAGGTTTATCAAATGTTTTAGTGAAAAGATCTGCTTTTTGATTTTTGGTGTCAATGGGAATAATATCAATAAAACCCTTTTCCTGAGCATCATGGATTGCATGAATCCGTGTCTCAATGTGCTTGGTTCGGGAAATTTATGAATAGGATTCTTGATGATCCTAATAGCTGCTTCGTTGTCACATATCAACGGTGTATGGAAAAAGTTTATTCCATAGTCAATCATCTGGTGTTGGATTCAGAGTACTTGTGAACATTAACTAGAGGCAGCAATATATTCTACTTCTCCCATAGAGAGAGAAACTGTGGTTTGTTTCTTGCTTTTCCATGAAACCAGACAATTTCCTAAGTATTGACATCCTGTAGTGACCTATTTTTTGTTTAACCTACAACCATTAGAACACTATCAGAATAGGCATGTAAGTCAAAATTCCCACCATAAGGATACCAAAGACCTAAACGAGAAGAGCCTTTAAGATAACAAAAGTTTTCTTTTACAGCCTTTTCATTAGACTCTTTCAGGGCAGATTGGTATCAAGCACAATATCCTACAACAAAGGTGATGTCAGGATGACTTGCTGTAAGATACATAAGGGAATAGATCATAGATTTGTAGAGATGAGGATCAACAGGTCTCCCGTTTTTGTTAGGAGTGAGGCACTTCTGAGTAGTAAAAGGAGTCACTTCAGGAGATGCTTCATCCATCTTGAATTTCTTTAAAATTTCTTTAACATACTTCTCGTGATGAATGAGAATTTCCTCTGGCTTTTGTTCCACCTGCAGCCCAAGGAAAAAACACATCTCCCCCATCATGCTCATTTCAAAGCGACTACGCATCACCTCTTCAAACTACCGACACAATTGTGAATTGGAGGAACTGAAAATAATATCATCAACATAAACTTGGACAATCAGTAATTCACCATCCACTTCCCTCTTGAATAGTGTCATATCAATGGTGCCATGAGAAAAACCATTTCTTAAGAGATACTTAATTAATGTCTTATACTAGAGCCGAGGAGCCTGATGAAGTTTCAAGTTTGTTAACTTTGTCAGGAAAGTCAAGATCCTCAAAACCTGGTGGTTGACACACATAAATCTCCTCATCAGTGCTTCCATAAAGAAATGCACATTTGACATCCATCTGATAGACATTGAACTTCTTATGAGCAGCGTGTGTGATAAAAATTCTAATGGCTTCAAGACGGGCGACAAGAGCAAAAACTTCGGTATAGTCAATCCCTTCTTCTTGCGTAAAGGCCTGGACAACCAATCAAGACTTGTTTCTTACCACAATGCCATGGTCATTGGGTTTGTTTTTGAACACCCATTTTGTGCCAATAGGTCATTTGATTGGTGGAAGGTCGACCAGTGTCCATACCTTGAGTTTCTTGAATTGTTGTAGCTCTAATTGCATCGATTCAACCTAGTAAGGGTCCTGAATTGCTGCATGAACATTTTTTGGGAAAATTTAGGATATAAAACAAGAGAATAGACAAACGTTGATTAGTCCAGATTGACTCTGTGTCTGAACCCCATCAGTGATAGATCCTATGATGTTATCATGTGGGTGATCTTTCAAAGTTTTGAAATCAGAGGGCATGGGTAGGATATCTGAAGATGGTTGGATAATTGGTTGTGGATGGATAGATGAAGGTGAAGTTGATGGTAAAGAAGAGTCAATTGGAGAGATAGGTGATACTGGTTGAGATGAGACAGATGTAGGTGTGGAGGGATGGGATGATGAAACAGGAGGAGGTTGAAGGTCAAATGATAAAGATGAAGATGCAATATCAACTGATGTAGCATCGTTTGCAGATATAATAGGAGGGTCATGAGATACAACAGGTGTGGGGGGAATGATGTTTGTGTGGAAATTGGAGATAGACGCATCATCATCGAAAACTAGAAGATTAAATGTGTTAAACATAGTATCAGAGTCAAAGAACCATGGTGGTTTAGATCGAACATCAGAGGAATTAGATTCTAGCCAATCAATATAAAAGGACTCTTGAACAACACGTGTTCTCTTGTTATATACTTTATAAGTTTTTGTTTATAATTTTGAAGTTAACGTGGCCCAATCTGCGATGCCATAAGAGAGAGTCCAAAGTGGAAGCTTTGGACAAAAGACAGGTAGTGATAGACTTTGACTCCCTTGAAGCCATATCAAGAAGATATGTATCATTCTTTTGTGGAGCCCGCATAAGTAGCATTTCTTCTGGAATATCAATCTCAGATTATAAAAAGAGACATTCATTGGACTTAAACAAGACTGGAATGTCTTTATCAAAGATTTGAGAGACATTAAACGGATAAAATACAAGCTCGAGTACATAGTTGATTTTCTCTAAAGTTAGAGAGCCATTGCGAACTTCCCCTTGAACGATCATCTTTCCTCCTTTCTTGTCGCCAGTAAATGCCACATAACCTCCATTTATAATCTAGTAATTGGTCAACAAGTCTTTGAGTCCTGTCATATGTGGATGACTTTTGCAAAGATGTAAAGAGTAGATTAACCTGGTGAAATGGGAACCCAAGTTTGAACAACTTTGGGTTTAGGAGAGACAGATTTCTTACAAAAGAAATTATTAACTAATTTTGTCAATTTATTCCCACAAGAATTCCTATTAACATGTTTATGATGTAGTTCAGGACAATGCTTAACTACATGATCATCTTGACCACACCTAGATCAGGGTGGTTTTAATCTAGGTCTGTTAGGAATGTGGTCAATATGTATTTCCTAATCACATTCAGACACATTAGAATCTGCATCACTGTTTGTCTCATACATGCTTCGAGGTCTGTATTTATTTGAACAAGAATGGTTATTAAAAAAAGAAGATGAATTGTCATGTGAAGTACAAGTAGTACTTGTAACACTTGTGTTGGCTTCAGATGAAGTTGATACCCTTTCGTTTGATAAAGAAATATACGTTGGTGTAAAAGATGGAATAGTATGAGAAAAGAATTTGTTAAAACAATTTATTTTATGTTTCTCGTTACTCTTTGTAGTGGAATCATTCGCACTATTAACACAATTAGAACCAGTAGCATCATCACAGTCCACAGAATTAGAAGATCAAAAAGAAACATCACGAGAACACGATGAGACAATGTCTATTACAGGTTCACTAGAAACAAAAACAAAATTTAAACTAGATTTATGATCTAAGACAGAATGTTGATAATCAGGTGTACTAAGACTAGTGCATCCAAGCCCGCTAGTCGGTCGATAATCCTAGTCCTCACAAACATGCTTAGGATTTAGACCTTCTAAACCTGCAGACATACTGTTAGTATATGTTTTGATCAAATCATTAGAATGATGAGGAACAGGGATAGGAGAATAACAGTAAGTAATAGGAGGAGGATAAACCTTAGCATTTTCATAGCCCAATCCTATTTTAATCCTAGCCCCTCGTTGAGATTTAGATAGATCATCATGTTTCATTCCTGATATTGTCCATTTATCTAACTTTGACTGAAGTTTGTTGGTTTCAAATTCAGCAAGTGCAACCCTTTCAGTCAAAGTATTAATCTTGACATTTCTTTCCAAGAGTATTCGTTTTAGATGATCATTCTCTTTTAAAGCCTCGTTTAATTTAACAAAATATTTAAACTCTTTTATTTTAAGTTCCTCATTAATTCATTTTAAATCTCTATCATTATCAATTAATAAATGATTAGCCTTGTAAACTCCAAATAACCTGATTTCACATGCAGAAGAACACATATCCTGAATTACCTCATACGAAAGTCCCATCACCACCTTTTTTGCTGCTAAGGCCTTCTCATATTGGCACACTGGAGTACTTGACTTGCTTTCCTCAATAGTGATAGCATCATCAATTTTTTCTTTTCCTTGCTTAGTGGGTGGACTTCCTTCCTTCCTCAATTCCGAAAATTTATCCTATTTCATCCTCTTATCCTCCTTCACCTTTACCAACTCCTCGAATTCACTTCTAAGATCTTTGAATGGATCAAAGTCATCTTCACTATCTACTTTTCCCTTTCCTTTCACAACTTCAGCCACCGGATCTTGATTAATCTCTTCTCTCGTCTCTTCCACTTCAGCACTCCAATAAAAGTTTGAAATCAAAGCAGTCTCCTTTTTATGACTCATATCCTCCTTTCCTCCATTTGTAGTTAGTCGTGGAACTCCTAAATTACTAGAATCAATGATGATTGGTAATGGATATTAACGTTTGAAATGTCCCAGCTGTTTGCAATTATAACACCCAGCTTGGACTTATCAAATCCTTGTTTGGAGTTAGAGCTTTGACCTCCAAGATTCGTTCTCCCAGTGCGCTCCATATATCTTCGGGCTCGAAGTGTCAGCATTGCCATTTTCCATTGAATGTCAGTCTTTTCCAAATCATCAAGGTCCACCTACTACATATCCTCCATCGTCATCCCTTTTTCTTTCAACTCCTCTGCCACTAAGGCTTCATAGCTCTAAACAAACTTTCCAAAAAGAGCCATTGTTGTCAGAACCGTTTATGTATGGAATACTAACGGATAATGCGTGAAACCAGATCAAATAGTGCGGAATCCTATTTAATTGGTGATCCAATCAGTGAGAACGATAATCCGATCGATATAAGAATAAACTAAACGTTAAGAATGAGTAGGAATCGATCAAGAACGAACTTTAAAGTTGGATTGGCTTTCTTGGACGTTCTGGACTGCTAGGGTTCGTGTATTCGAAGTATTCTCTCAATGGTTCTTGAAATCTTATCAATCGTTCCAAATTCTTATGTTTTTCCACGAATTAAGTGGTATTTATAGGTTTGTAGTTTCCATTCATAGGACTGAACCATTATCATGGTTCAGTCGTGAGACTGAATCATGCGACTGAGTCATATGCATGACTGAAGGTTCAGTCATGCGACTGAGTCAATCTTATGTCTCAATCATACGACTAATATAGTCTCCTGGTTCAGTTGTGCGACTGGTCCATAAGCATGATGTATTCATGTGTATGGTCCATAAGTATGGTCCATTAGCATGAAGACTCGTACGACTAGGTTGAAAACATTTCTCAATCATTATTGACTAAGAACTATATATAATAACTTCAAACCTATATAGTAAGTTCATACATATGAATTATACTCAACACAATGATAATATGAAAAAAATATCCATTAATAAGCATCATCCACAAATTATATTTCATTAAACTAATTCACTACAAATGTGTATGACATGAAAGACTTTTATATTAATGCTCATAAACTAGGAACATGATGTATCTACAATTGTCTCGGATGGAACAGAAGCTTCAAGATTTGCTTTTGAATTAGCATGATCTCTCCTAACAGTACCACAACCTCCTGAATAATTACCTGCGTTCACACCTCCTTGACTAGATGTCTAAATATGAGAGCTTGCAACAAAAGACAGTAATGCAACATTTTGAGTGAAACCAGATGTAGGGATCATGGTTTGGTTGAATCCATTCTTTTTATCTCTAACTCAAAGGATTTAAGCTGATTGATGAAGTCCATAAGCTTATAATCAGTGAAACATCTTTCCTACTTTAGCATCCTCACCTGTAGGCTCCATTAAGGTGGGAGGGAATCTAGCAACCTGTTGACTTGCTCACTATTGGAAAGCTTTTCATTGTATTTCTTTAGTGTAATTGAAACTATCAGAAAATGATTAGTGAGATCTGTGAGACTCTCATTCTTGTATCCCACAAAGGAGTTGAATTCCTTCTATACTTGAACACTCTTGTCTTTCACCAACTCATCATTACCATCATAGAACTCGCACAAAGCATCAAAGAGAGTCTTAGCATTCTTATGCTCTACGAATCGATTGTAGATGTCAGGTGAGAGACAAGGAGTCAATGCTACGAAAGCTTTCTAGTCTCGATTAATCAGCTTCAAATCCTTTTTGTTGAATGTTGATGGGTCCTTGTTTTGGGATACAACATCACCAACAGTGACAGTTGGTATATGAGAACCTTAAATGATAGATTCCTATTGATTGTGGTCAGCATAGAAGAAGAAGGCTTTAAGACATCTCTTCCAATCCTCAAAATGATCCCCGTTTATGAGTCTTGGAGGTTTGTTGGGAGCAACACTTTCAAGATCAGCCTGGCTGAGGGAGGTCAACTTTGACATAGTAGTTTCGCTGGGGAGGAAGTACTTTCGCTGGGGAAGAAGTAATTTCGCTAGGGAAGAAGTAGTTTCGCTGAAGAATGGTAAATTCGCAAACAATTTCGCTGTGAAAACTAGTTTCGTTGAGTTGTCGTAGTTTCGCAGGCAATTTCGGTAGCAGTTTCACTAGCCAAATGCCTAAAAACAGCTTAGTTTCACTGACAAGTCCGCATGAAACAAGCTTGAACTTTTCGTTCAATGAATACTTTCAGCAGCAATTTCGCTTGTAAATCATCCACAAGCACTGTTGAACTTTTGTTCAATGACACTAGTTTCGCAGAACAGTAGAAAACAACTTCAGATAGGATAACACATGTAGTTTCATTGGAAAAGCATATAGTTTCGTTGAATGAATCTGTCATTTCGCCGGATGAAGCTGAAAACCTTTTTCAACATGAAATTAATCTAAAATCATAAAAATGGATTTGAGATCTGATGATTAACAGAGCTTCCCCAACCAACAACCAACAAAATTTAAGTAAATTCCATATCAAATACACAAAAATTTGATCTGAAACTAACGAAACTTGATATTGAACAAAAACAACCAAAATCTCAACAAATCATGAGCACTAAGGGTCTGATACCATACTGTTGGTCCACTAGATCGATTTGCAGTACAAATGAGATGTTGAATTGTTCAATATCAAATATAAACAATAGAAAACAAAGATGATTTAGATTGAGAAGAACCACAAATGAATCTAAATAAGGCAATGATGATCAACATACTCAATAATAACAATGCACAATGATATATCTGTGAATAAACTGCTTACAATACTCACTTGCAACAAGGATAAACAATAAGGGTTTTTGCAAGCTTAACCAAAAATGAAAATGATCAAAACTATATATAGCAGTCTTAGTTTCATAGACTGTTTCACTGTCAGCGAAATTGTACTACCGAAACTATAGTTTAACCCAACAGAAACTACAGTTTCGCTGGGAGAACTAAACAGCTGACTTTGAGCGAAACTATAGTTTTGCTCACAGTTTCGCTTGACTACAAAACTAAACAAAATACATACAAAAGTAAACAAACGTTAAACCTATTACAAAGTAATATAAACAATCTAATCTAAGGTGAGTCCAACCTATACATGATATTCAGAGTAGCCCGAACCAATTTGGGTAAAGGCTTATCATTTGGTCATGACCTATGATGTGATGAAGCAAGTTATAGAGTTATAAGATGAGGCATTGAAAGTAGATCATCTTAACTCTGAAATAATGAGAGGTCTGGTCGCAAAGTTGGGTGAAAACACACTCAGTGTTAGAACCCGATTTAGACGTATGCAGATCCTTGTTTTGGCGATCTATGTGTGAAGCTTATGGATGAGGTTCATAAGACTCGATACTCTATTCATCCCGGTGCTACGAAGATGTATCAAGACATGAAGAAGGACTATTGGTGGCCGGGTATGAAGCACGAGTAGCGGAGTGTGTGAGTACATACCTTACTTGTTTACAAGCGAAGGCCGAGTACTAGAAGCCGTACGGGAAAATCCAACCTTTGGATATACTAGAGTGGAAGTGGGAGCACATCACCATGGACTTTATTATGAAGCTACCACACACCACGCGAGGTTATGATGCTATATGGGTGAGAGTTGACTATTTGACGAAGAGTGCTCACTTCCTACCGATCCGCGAGACATAATCATCTGAGAGGTTGGCGGATATGTTCAGTAAAGTGACTGTAACCTGTCATGGTGTGCCGATGTCTATTGTGTCTGATCGTGACACCCGGTTTACATCTAAATTTTGGAAAAAATTCCATGATGTGATGGGACGAGGTTACATTTTAGCACGACTTATCAACCTCAAACGGATGGCCAGTCAGAGAAGACAATTCAGAGGCTAGAAGATATGCTTCGGGAATACGTCATTGATTTTGGAGGAAGTTAGGATGACCACTTACCATTAGCTGAGTTCTCATATAACAATAGTTATCATGCGAGCATTGGTATGCCCCCTTATGAGATGCTATACGGTAGGAGATGTAGAATGCCCGTGTGTTGGGGTGATATTGGTCTGAATGAGTTGGGGAATATAGAGGTAATCGAGGCTACGACTGAGAAGCTTGAAAAGATCAATGCTTTTATGAAGGTAGCCAAATGTAGGCAGAAGTCGTATGCCGATAACAGGCGAAGACCGATTGAGTTCAAGGTGGATGATAGAGTTATGTTGAAAGTCTCACCTTGGAAGGGTATCATTCGGTTCAGAAAGTGGGGCAAGTTAAGCCCAAGGTACATTGGGCCTTTGTAGATACATGTGTACCTAGTTTATGAGCTAAATGTTAATGTCTTTCATGTTTTACACATATGTAATGAATGGGGTTAAATGAAATTTATAATGTTTAATATTTCATAATATTATTGTGTGTTAAAGTATAATGAACTAACTATCTAGATTTGAGGTTGTTGTGCATGGTTCTTAATCAATAATGATTGAGAAATGTGTTCAACCTAGTCTTATGAGTCTTCATGCGAATTAACCATGCTTATGGACCAAACACATGAATACATCATGCTTATATACTAGTCACACGACTGAACCAGGAGACTGGATATGTCGCACGATTGAGACATAAGATTGACTCAGTCGCACGACTGAACCTTCAGTCATGCGTATGGATCAGTCGCATGATGCAGTCGCACGACTAACCATGCTAATGGTTCAGTCGTATGATTGGAAACCTATAACCAATATATACCACTTAATTTGTGGAAAAACGGAAGAATTCAAAATACTTGATACCCTTACGAACCCTAGCCGTCTAGAACGTCCAAGGAAGCCTGTCTAACTTCATAGATGATTCCTGATCGATCTCTATTCATTCATAACATTTAGTTTTAATTATATATCGATCGGTTAATTGTTCTCACTTATTGGATCTCCAATCAAATAGGATTCTGCACTATTTGATTCGGTATAAACGCAGAATCTGTTAGTATTCTGTAAGTACACGGTCCTGGCAAGTGGCATCAGTGCTGTGGCTCTTGATTTTGCGTTTGTTGCAAGTAGAATTGTGTCAAACCTCACGTTTTAACTCAAAAGAGTCATCTTTTTGAGTCCACAGGTGTTTTTCGACGTTTCCAGGCATCAAATTTTGAAGTTTTTCGTCATACGACAAATTAGGGTTTCCGGGTAAATAGTAATTTGTGTCTAAGTGTCAAAAATTCGAAAATTTTCAAACATAGCAGCCTTCAGTCGCACGAATAGCTCATTCGCATGATTAAGTCATCCGAATAGCTCATTTGCACGATTGTGTCATCCGCATTGTCCATTCACACGATTGAGTCTTCCGCATTGTCCATCCGCACGATTGACTCATCCCCATTTGTCCATCCGCATGATTGACTCATCCGCATTTGTCTATCAGCATGATTGACTCATTCACATTTGTCCATCCGCACGATTGACTCATCCGCATTTGTCCATTCGCACGAGTGAACCAGTTTTGTTCTAAAGTTCAAAGTTTATTGGAATGGAAGATCAATTCACTGCCTTTACTACCGGAAGGGACCCTTGCATCCAGAACCTTCTACTTTTGGAAAATGAAATTGGGAATCATAATAAACCACCAAAGCTTATAACGTTAGATGATTATCCACAATGGAAATATAGGTTCGAGATCTATCTAAATGGAGTAGATCCCAATCTTTAGGCATCCATTGAGACTGGTTACACTATGCCACTCGGTGTTGATGGAGTTAAGTTGACTCTTGGAGGAATGAACGACAATCAAAAGGTTAAGTACAATGTAGAAAGGAAAGTGTATGCGCTATTGACTCAATCAATACCGAAAGATATCTTTCATCAGTTCTCTGAGAACAAGCAGGCGAAAAAATTATGGGAAGCATTGGAGAAGAGATATGATGGGAATGCAACGTTAAAGGCTCTGAAGGCTAAGGCTATCAAAAAGGAGTTTGATAAGTTCTCTTCAATAGGGAAGGAGAGCTTGGATGACATTATTGATAGGTTCTACCATCTGATGAGTGAGTTGCACACTCATGGTGTAACAACGTCTATGGAAGATAAAGTGTCAAGTTTTGGAGACGGTTGCAAGATAAATGGGATTCGTTTGTGTCTAATATGAGACAAAATGATATTCTTACAAAGTTAGATATAAATGATTTCGTAATGAAGTTAAGAGAGGAAGAACTAATAATGAAGTACAAGTCACAAAAAGGATCCTACGATCAGATTCCTTCACTTTACAACTCATTCCCCACTCCAACCAGTTCACGAGCACCACTGCAAACAACACTTGTGTCCAGTTCCGTGGCTCCCTCACAATCCACTACTTCAGGACCAGAAACGTCTGGGTCATCATCGACTCAATATATAGTGCCTGAATCCAATACTACGTAATTGAAGACCAAGAATCTTGGCAATATAACAGTGGAGGTTGCAAAGGAGCATATGAATCTTCTATAAGCAGTGGGACAATCGTATGATGGTCTAGTTGTTGGGAAGATCGGAAATTGTCATCTTGTAGATGAAGACTACGAGCAGGTTGACGAGAACGAGCTGGAAAGGATGGATATGATGTGGGCTCTTGCAAGTGCAGTTAGACGAGCCAAAAAGTTCGTTAAGAAGACGAGACAGAATTTAGTAGCAACTAAAGACACGACCTTTGGTTTTGACAAAACCAAAGTCACTTGCTTTAATTGTGGTGAAAAGGAGCATTTTAAACGTGAATGTGTAAAGCCGAAGAAAACAGGAAATCGGAATCCATTTTCCACATTCAACCGTCAAGACAAACCCATCAGTGGAGCTACCACTTCAAGCAAAGGGACAAAGGCCTTGACTACTCAAGGTGACTGGACCTTCCGCTTTGTGTCTCTTGGTGAATCAAACATTGCTTGTGTTGAGGTACTACATGATGGTTCTCCGAGTGAAGGTGAGATCACAGTTGAGCAAGTAATATCAGATACTGAAGAAGTTGTGAACGTGGTACATCACTTTGTTGATGAAGAGCTTAGAGAAACAAGTGCAAAATCTCCAGCATTTGAATAGTCTAACTCAGCATTGATGGTTGATTCAACCGATTCCTCACAGGTAAGTATTAAAGACCAACTGTTTGAAAAACATGCTTATGATGAATGTGACAAATTTAGAGAAACCATTGATTTGAAATAGTTGTATGGTATTCTCAGTGGATACCAGATGGAGATGAACATGCGAAATTCATCTAGTAACTCTAGCAATCAAATAGGTTCAGCCCTTCATGTGACTGAAAGGGATAGCATAGAACCTCAAAAAATCTCATATGCTACCCTAACAACTCACAAAAGGGTTCTTTCATCACCTTCCTAGAGAATCCAAGAGAAAGCAACACTTAAGGAAGTCCCTTCCAAGAGACAAGTTCATCTCATGTTTTTGTCTCTGCTGATGAATCCTCAAGCAACTTTCTCTTCACCATTGAAGACTTGGACTGCACCCATCTAGATGATCTAGAGTATATGGAGATAGTTCAGCAGATGACTCTTCTCACTCACAGAGCCAAGAAGTTCTATTAGAAGACAGGGAGGATGTTTCCTAGCATTGCGGCCAGTGGAAAGTTTTGGCTAGATAAAAGCAAGGTAAAGTGTTACAACTATAACCAGATGGGACATTTTTCTAGAGAGTGCAAGGCACTAAGAGCAAATGGTGGCCAGACTCAATCCAAACCAAACTACACTGAGAGAGCTCCCACGAATGAGAAGCCAAAGCAGCAAGTTGCAATTGCTGTTGAAGAAGGAAGCTTTGACAAGAGGTTTCCGGTGGAAGATACATCTCCAGATCAAGCACTCATGGCTGACCACGATAGAAGCCAAGGTATTGGAACATCTTTGCACTCCTGAATGTGTTGCTAAAGTTAATCGATACATGTCCTACAACTTAGAGATGAGATCTGATCTTGAGTCCTTGAATATTTAGAATTTTATTTCAGAAAGGCTGAAAGTGATTATAAGTTAAAGATAGAGGACTTAGGGAAAACCATTTCTGTTCTCAAACATGAGCACACAAATATAGGACTCAGATCAAGGATCATATAACTAAGTTGACTGAATGACACGCTGAGCTTGTGATAAGCAAAGCCAGGGTAGAATAATGTGTTCTTGAAGAAGAGACCTTCAAGAACATGATATCCTCATCCTTGCATACAAAAGTTTGTTATCATATAGCAAAGGAGATAGCCATTTAATCATGTGCCGATGAGAGCTCCAGGTCAGTACTATCATATAGTAAAGGAGATCATCACTCGAGGTTAGTACTACCGTACAGTAGAGGAGATAAGCACAAGTACAAGACACATAAATACACCAACATGATTCAAAGATATGGCTTATAAGATTTGTATCATGGTGGGTGAAATATCAATTCTCAATCTAATTTTTGTCGGGACTCAGTTTTTGTGCTGGCCAAAAAGAGATTGCGTAAATCCAGACGGTTTTAAGCATATATTTTAATTTAAAACATGATGCTGCTATCTACTTATTCTTCAGGCTGAGTATACCAAGCATATCATTAAAAAATCTATTTGTTTTTCTATTATTTGTAATTACAAATAAGATGTAAATCAGATAACAACATCAATTACTATCATTTCTCATTTTAAAAATACAAGTCATGCAAAAACAAGCATTTGTAGAAGATATACATTCATTTCTCAATCATCTCGAATCAAGTTCACAGTTCTCTTTTCATTTTTATTTACTTATACTCTTCCCCTAAATTTTTTTATTTTTGCAAACTTTTTTTTTTAATTTTTTTTATAAAACTATACAAAAATAGAAATTTACCAAAGAAGGTCTTCCAAACTACACTGATATGAATATAAGAAATGAATTTTCAAGAAATGAATTCTCAAGAAATGAATTCTCAAGAAATATGCAGTGTTTGTGAAGTGAGAACGGTGATTGTGTAGATAAAAATCCAGATTGTGAATAAAAATATTGTAACCTTAACCTGTTTGTTCTGCCTCAAATTTGAATTAGGAACAATCTCTATCGGTAAACCGGATTACTAACAGTCCTCCTGAATTGTTCCTACACTCATAAACAGATTAGTTTGAAAGGGGAACCCAGGCCATCATAGTCCTAGAAGTTCCATTTTCATCGATATAAGAAACCTGCTTCTACACACACAACCATTTAAACAATCTGGGATATCTGTATCCTTCTTTTTAATTTGCCAAATTTGTTTTGATTCAATTAATTTGGATTTGAATGAATTAAATTTGGAAACACTTTTTGTTTAATACCAGAAGGAAAAGAATTTGGTTTTGAACCTTTGGTCATTTTCATATTTGAATCATATGAAACCGGCTTCATATGAAAAGGTTTAGATAGAGAGTTTTTCATCCAATCGTTCAAAGATGTGTGCTTTTTATCTCTTGAACCAGAAAAGCAACTTGTGTTGCCTTTACCATCTCAAACATTCTTTGTAGACTTACATTTAGAGAAGCAATTCGTTTTGCCTTTACCATTTGAAGAAAGTCTTTGAGGGCACTTCTTTACCACATGACCTTCTTTTTCAAACTCAAAACAAGCCTTGAATGGCTTTTGATTCTTTGTAGTCTTGTGTTGTGCACGTGGTGATGAGGATTGCTTGGAGCTTGTAGCAAATTCTTGCTTGTTTTGAAGTTTCCCGTTCTGAGCAGTGAATGAGATCTTTACTCATTGACTGGGATGCTTTGCAATTAGAGAAGAGATCTGTATTGGTGTTGATTCAGCTTTAGGAATCTTTTGTGACTTGACAATGATAGGAGACATCTTGATCTATGAGGAACCAACACGCACCTCTATGATTGATTCATCATTTGAGCTTGTCCAGTCTCTTATACATAGATCTTTCTCCAACGGATCTTGATTGACATCTCCTATTGTGTCAGCTTCGCTTATAAGATTCTCATTGCCTGATGATTCAACAATTTTTCCTTCTTTGACAAACCCGACGGGAAAAAATGAAGGAATGTTACCTAATTTGAATTTCTTGAAGAAAGTAGGATAAGCAACTAATATTGGTGTTGGAGCATCAGAAGTGGAATCATCATTAATCATTTTATAAGACCCTTGCCTAAAGAATCCCAAACCTACGGGAGAATCTTGTACATCTCTAACCTCTTTAAGATTAACGTTGCTTAAACCTGCATTTAAACGTTTAGTTTCTGCAGCTTCAATCAAATCGTTTGTTGAATGAGTTATGGGGATTGGTGAATAACATAAAGTAGAAGGTGGTGGAACTGAATTAAATACAGTTTCACCATTAGATTTATATCCAATCATATGTTTTACCCACGCCCCTTGTTGTTTAGCAATAAGATCATCCTTTTTCATGTGTGAAAGGGTCCATTTATCAAGCTTCGTTTGAATCTTTGTCGTTTCAAATTGAGCTAAAACAGCCCTTTCTTTCAAAATATTAATTTCAACGTTGCGCTCCAAAATGGTTCTTCTTAAAAGATCATTTTTAGCCAATGCTTCAATAAGTTTCCTTGAAAAAGCAATTTCATTTTTCTTTAATTCTTGATTGATTATTTTTAATTCCTTTTCATTTTCCAGTAACAATCTGTTGGCCTTATAAATCCCAAATAATCTGATTTTGCAAGATGAAGTACACATATCCTGAAAAGTCTCATAAGGAAGACCCATGATAGTTCATTCTGCAGCTAAGCTCTTTTTACAGTTGCAAACCCTTGTGAATTTTTGTTGTTCCTCTTCTGTTACCTTTAGCATCTCCTCAGTCTTAGATTCTTTCTTTCTATTATCAGCTTTTCCAGCCTTATCATCATCGGTTCTCACAAACTCTAGTTTACTGTCATTGTCGACTCTTAAAGCTTCACGATTCTCTTCAATAGTTTCTCTGAATTTAGAGTTTAAATCCGAATCAGTTCTCAATAACTTTAACTTTTCAATCATCTCTGTTTTGTAATCAAGTATGCTTGTTGCAGAAGAAACAAGATCAGTTTTAAGCGTGTGGGTTTGATGTGGGAACACATCTTGCTGAAATTCGTTTCTTTGGATATCCAGCTTGAGAGATTTTAGTTTGTTGATCATATCCATAAGTTTTGTGTCGACATAACCTCTTTCTTGCTTTATCATTTTAACTTGATGATTCCATGCAGACGGAAGAGAGTGGAGAAGCTTTTGAATCTGTTCATGATTACTAAGATCTGGAACATGCTTCTTTAGATTATTTGTCACCTTTAAGAATTGATCAATCAAATCTGTCAATTTTTCTTTCTTCATTGCTGCACGAGAGTCAAACCGACTTTTTGCTGTTGTAAGATTATCTGATTTAAAATCTTCTGAAAATGACATTTTTTCTTAAAAAAAATTAAACAATTTAAACGCCCCAAAAATAATTTTCCCAAAAATTGTAAAATAATTCTCCCCCGGGAAAAATATTATTTTTAAATGTCACGCTAGAAAATCTTAACAACTGGGGTCAAGCTGATCCAACCCAATTCTTAGCCCAACTTAATTTTCTTTTAATGAATAACCTAAATTGGCTTATCCAAATTGAGCCCAATTTAATGATCTAAATCTAATACAATGTTAAAATCCTATTAACAAATATAAACCCTAAAACACTCAAACAAAAAATGAAGAACATACTAGGAGAAATAGAGAGAGAGAGAGAGAGAGAGGCGGATGAGAAAACCCCTAGGGTTCCGGCGAGCCGCCGCCGTCCCACGGTGGCCGGAAAAATAATCCGGCAAGCTGTGACCGAAGCATCCCCCTATCCCCGCTAATCTCAACCTCCTGAAACTAATGGTGGCCTCAGATTGCTCTGAAAATGAATAACGAAGGAGATACCGAAGATCGAAATCAAGCCAACCCCAAGACGTCACACCTAATCGTTGTCAAAAGAATATTAAGATACTTCAAAGGTGCTCCATCACTTGGCCTTTGGTATCCAAAGAACTCTGACTTCAATCTGTATGCTTATATAGATACTGACTATGGTGGTTGCAACATGACTACAAAGTCTACATCAGGGGATGTCAATTTATTGGTTGAAGGATAGTCTCTTGGCAATGTAAGAAACAATCCTGTGTATCTGCATCAACTGCTAAGGCTGAATACATTGCTGCTACAAGCTGCTATGCTTAAGTGCGTTGGATTCAAAATCAAATGCTGAACTATGGATTCAACTTTAAGGAGTTGTTGGCCCATTTGATCAATTTGTAGTACAAATAAGTTGTTGATTCGTTCAATATTAGGTAAAATGATGAGATAACAAAGATGAATAACAATAAAAAAATCTCAAAGTCAACAATTAAGAATAATAATGATAAATAATAACAAAGCACAAGTATATTTCATTGAATTAATGCTTACAATCAGGCACTTGCAATGATAATTAACAATTAGGGTTTTGCAAGGATGCCCAACAAAGAACAAGATCAAATCTATATATAGTTGTCCTAGTTTCACAGACAGTTTCGCTGTCAGCGAACCTGTGCTGCCAAAACTATAATTTCGCCCGACAGAGACAACAGTTTCACTGGGAGAACTAAATAGCTGACCATGAGCGAAACTATAGTTTTGCTCATAGTTTCGCTCGACTACAAAACTAAACAAAATAAACAACATTCAAGAGTAAACTAACATTAGACCTATTACAAAGCAATATAAACATAATCTTATCTAAAGTGAGTCCAACCTATACTTGATCTTCAAGACCTCACTGCCTTCCCTTGTCTTTATTTGACTAGTCAGCTCCAGTCTCCCCCTGCTGCCTCTAATATATCTTTATCTGCTCTTGCAGCTTCTTCCTTGGGAGCTTGACTAACTGATTCACTCTTGTCACCTCCTGCTTCATTAGCACCCTTGGGACGAGCACTAGCTTGCTCAAAACCTTCTTGTTAAGTCCCTCATATCCATATCTAGCTTATCCTAAGCTCTCACCTTCTTAGCTAGCTCCTTCACCTCTCTCCTCACACCTCTAACCTTATTAGCCACAGTCATAAATACACTGGCTTCTTTCCTTGTCTCCTCCCCTACCCCTGGTTTGATGTGATTTTCATAAAAAACTTGTAGGTCTTCATCATAGAATCCAAACACCTCCATGGGATCAAACAATCTGAATTCAACCCCGCCTTTTACCCTGATCATAGTCTCCCCCATGTTTTTATCCTAGAACCACTTCGCAATGTTTTGTAATCGTTGGGGGAGGGGATGTAACAATCTAACCCTGTTCACTATCTTTGTTGGTTCACTCTCAGCATAATATTTCCTTTTCCCGTCTCCCAATCCTTATCCTTTTTGGATCTTCTCCTCTCAACCTTCATAAACCGGAATGATTCAAAATTTTCATTCACTCCATTCTTGATCTCCTTTTCTAACAGCATGGCTCTCTCACTCAGATGAGCATTAAGCAAAGGCAACACAACCAGCCTTCTCGAGTCCCACTTAGGGAAGGTCTTGAATTCCTTTCTCTTATGGAGTTAAGAATTTCCTCCCCCCTCCTCTTTTTCAAAATCATTTTGAGGTCGCGGTTATACTTCCAACTTATGATTCTTTTATCAACCTCAGATTTACTTAACCCTTCTAAGTTTTGGAATAGGGGAGTTAGCTCTTCAGTCCCTTTCTCCCTAAAAACTAGTCTTCCTTCTCAATCTCAAACAAATCTCCATCATCATCACCCTTCTTATCAACATTGGATAAAGGTCTCTCAACAACCTCATAATATTCAGGTTCAAAATCATAGTCAACCAAGTGCTCATCATCTTCATTTTCATCAATCAATCTTTTCTCAATAGTGAGAGAGAATCCTGCAGAAAATGTTGAGAAAACTATTTAAAGAACCAAGTGCTCATCATCTTCATTTTCATCAACCAAGTCATTCTTTAAATAGAACTACATGTTCACAAAACCAGCCTCCAATATCTCATCATCATACTCCACATTCTCAGTCTCCTGCCTTACTCCAGAACCTCCTGCTTTCTCAGCCGCTGCACCATATGTGCCCTATCTTGCCCTGGAGGAAGTACCCTCATTTAAAAATGAGTACTTGGAAGTGTCAATCAAATCAGCTAACTAAGTTTGAGTTAGCTGATTGGGTAGCCGGCTGCAACTTTCAGCTCATCTACCTCCTAACATTTCTCCATCTCTCCTTAGGGTACATGTTTTCCCAGATATGAGTAATCTTTCCACTGAAATCATGACGAATAGCACAACCGTTTGCAAAAATACGGATATTCATCTATACTAGTCTTATAAGCTCTCCATGTCTGGGAATGTTAGGAATGAGGTCATCAATAATCATTTAAAGGAATTGAGGATAAAGCAGCCACTTATCCTTCTTCAAAGCCATTACATTCTCTACCATACAATCAAAAATCAAATGGGCAATATTGGCCTTCTGCCCTCTGAAACATATCACCACCGCTTTAGCCGAATCCAAATTCAGTCCATCTCATCCACCTTTACAGTGATCTAAGCACATAATAAAAATATGAGCTATATATCTCCATTCCTTAGTGAGAAAGGACTTCTTGATCCCCTTCCTTGTCCCCTAGGGAGGTCCCGTATAACCCATCGATCAAAAAGCCTCAAATACTTCTTGATGTGACAATATCACCTCCTTCTCGTGTCCTCATCTAATCTCAACACTCTATTTATAATCTCTGGAGTAAGAATCAGCTCATTCTCTAACACCCTCGTGACAATCTCTAATGTGTGAATCATAAATAGTAGACAAGTGTGAGATCGCGTATGCTATCGAAGATCTCTGCAACCATCGTATATAATCTTTGAAGCCAACAGCTTTTGGGTGAGTGTCGTTTAAAATAGCAGTAGTGTTGTTCCTCACATCGAACTTTAGATTTGCCATTGAATATATAAAATGCATTAGAATAATATATTCACAAATAATATTTAAGAATAATGAAGAAAAGAATAAGATAAAACTAAAAACAAATTAATGTCGCTAGCCAAAATTACAGTTTCTCTGGCTGAAATTATAGTTTTGCATAATGAATTTTTAGTTTCATCAGGCGAGAGTGTAATTTTGGCAGCAACTAGTTATTAGTTTTGGCAAGAAATTGTATTAAATTCGACTAGCCGAAATTATTGTTTTGGGTTGGCGAACTGAAGATTGCACTGCAAAACTATTAAGTTCGCTTGAACAGCATGACTACACAGTTTCGCTGAAAACTCATGAACTTTTGTTTAGTTTCGCTGGATTATCGGTACTTTCACAGTAAGAACCTCAAGGTACCGAAGAGTCTTAATCAAATAAAACCACAATGTTGCCATTAAACCTATATTATTCTATGGTCCTGAGTTCTAAACTCACTTGCGAACAAGAATCATCGGTCATACAAACAACAAAAGTACAAAAACTCAAAATCACATGAAATGTCAACGAAGAAACCCCAGAATCATCAGACAACTTGAATGTTCGAAAATGAGGAATTCATTTCGTATATTGAGTTATATAGCACCTAGTTTCATAGGCAGCAAAACTATAGTTTCGCCCAGTGAAGATGCAATATCGCCTAGCGAAACACTGGTCAATACTGACCATGCAACAAGCGAAAGTACTAGCGAAGCTACAGTTTCGCCATGCAAAACTACCAGCAAAATTATAATTTCGCTAGAAACCTAAAAGATTAGGGAAATTTAATTTTGTTTCTGTTGAGTTTCAACAATAGAATAAACTGAAGCTTACCAAATCATAATTACAGCCAACTGAAGATCTCATTGTATGAGTTCAGAGACCAAGTTGATTACAACAAAACAAGACAATTCAACATGACAAAGTCAACATCAAGACAATTAGAAAGTCAAAATTAGGTCATGTTGTAGTATTAGTATAAATAGACCCACTAGTGCATTTTTGCAAATGTGGCTTTTGTGTGTGTTTCTCATGGTGTGAATCACCATCCTAGGAGAAATCCTCTCCTTTGGGTGGG
>BJCM01266154.1:0-23569 GCA_018326385.1 Flaveria bidentis | reverse complement strand
AAGAAGCTGTGAATGTTGTAAATCACTTGGTTGAGGAAGAGCTCAGAGCAACAAACTCAGATTCTCCAGTCACTGAAGAGTCTAATACGACTTTGATGGCTGATTCATCTAATTCCTCATAGGTAAGTTCTAATGACAAATTATTTGAAACACATGCTTGTAATGAATGTAACAAATTTAGGGATAGTATTGATCTAAAATTTTCAAGGTTATTAGAACACAATGATAATTTAGTAAATGACTTACAACTTTGCACTGAGGCAAATCGTATTTTAAAACAAAATGAGTGTTGTTTCAAAGAAAAAAAATAGAACTTTTGGGCAAACAACTAAGGGAAATAGAGGTTGTTGCATTAAATCAAGCAAATGACATAAAGTTTTATTTAAATTCTTTGGAAGAAACGAAAAAGGAAAAAATAGTTTTAGAAGCCGAAGTTGAATCTTTAAAGCAAAAACTGCATAATTTGGCTAGTTCTTCACACATAGTTCAAAACTTAGTGAAAGAACGAAATAATAGGGAAGGTCTGGGTTATAAAGTAGTACCGCCACCACATGCGATCCTTTTGAACACTAAATGTATACCTATCAATAATAACCCTGTAAAGGATCATGTGGTGTCCACTCCTCTGGTTAGTGATCCCGATTCTACGGGCAAACCTAAGATGAAGAGCACTAAACAGAAGGATTTTACTTTAAAATTAAAAGAAAAGATGCCTATAGAAAATTTGGATGATCAAATTGAAAAGGTTAATTTGAAGTCAGGTTCACACACGTCTACTTCTGAACCCAAAATGACTAATCTAGTTGGCCAAAAATGCACTCATCAAAGTCCAAATAAACTAAAGGTTAAAGATGTTAAATATGGTAAAACAATTAATTTTGTTAAAGAAGCCGAAACATCTAAAAGAGAAGTGACAAAACCCAACCAGACACATCTCACACCTTTACTAAACTCAACCCCACATAAACATTTTCCTCAATCGGTAGAAGGGAGATCATGCTACAGTTGTGGAAAACAAGGACATATCTCTTCTAACTGTCCTTATTATTAGACACCCAAAAGAAAATTGAACTTTATGATGCAAAACCAAGTTTTTCTAAATTGAGATCTAATACTCCACCTAAGAGTATTAGTGAACCTAAAGTTCACACTATAAGCCAATTGTATGTTTATCACAAACAGGCCTTACACAACACTGGTTTATGGAAAGAAAAATCAAGTAACTTGTTTGATAATGAGAACAAGAAGAAGAACAATGTGCCATCATCCTCTGAAGGACAGTGGGTTGAGTTCATGATATGTGATACCTCTGGGACACCCAAGCCAGTTAAAGCTTGGGTCCCACACCTGAACTAATCAATTCCTTTGTATGTGCAAGGTGTACGCTACAACACTATCACTAATACCTAGATTATTGATAGTGGGGCGTCCAGGCACATGACCGGGAATTCGTCTCTCCTTTTCAACGTCAAGCAAATTAAAGGGGGACACGTATCATTCGCTGGGAATAAAGGAGGTTACATCACCGCTCAAGGCGAAGTGGGAAATGAGAAAGTGAAATTTGACAAGGTCAACTCCGTTCAGCAACTACAAAAAAACTTTCTTTCTGTCTCCCAAATTTGTGATAAGGGATTCAAGGTTGTGTTTGATAACAAGAAGTGCTACATGTTGAAGAAGGATTATGTCACCCAGGAGGATAAAGTTCTAATGTCAGCTTCAAGATATAATGATCTGTATGTCTTGGATCTATCTAATGCATCCGCAATTGAGACTACTGTGCAATGCTTCTTGTCAAAGGCAACAGAGAGGGATTCAGTCTCCTGGCATAGAAGAATGGGACACATTAATCCTAGGAAAATGAATCATCTGATATAGAATGACTTAGTGAATGGAGTAACCGTCAAGAATTTCCAGCTTCTGGATTTTTGCGTAGCATGTAAGAAAGGGAAACAGACCAAGAAGTCTCACAAGGAAAAGAAAGTTAATTCTATCGATATTCCTCTCGAGCTTCTACACATGGATTTGTTTTGCCTAGTCAGCACAAAGAGCATTCCTGGAGATCTGTACTGCTATGTAGTAACTGATGATTACTCAAGGTTCTCTTGGGTGATGTTTCTGAAATCCAAATCAAAGACATTTGAATCATTCAAACATCTAGTAACTACTTTGGAATCACTCTACAAGCTGGTAGTAAGGCAGATTTGATCAGACAATGGAATATAATATGTGTTTGATGTTTATTTATGTTTAATTATTTCATATTATTATTGTGTTAAGTATAATTCATATGTATGAACTTCATATATAGGTTTGAGGTTGTTGTACATAGATCTTAGTCAATAATGATTAAGTAATATGTTCAACTTAGTCGGGTGATTATTCATGCTAATGGACCATACTTATGGACCATACACATGAATATATCATACTTATGGACCATATGCATGAATATATCATGCTTATGGACCAGTCAGACGACTGAACCAGGAGAATGGGTCAGTCGTACGATTGAGACATAAGATTGATTCAGTCACATGGCTGAACCTTCAGTCGTGCGTATGAATCAACCGCATGATTCAGTCATACGACTGAACCATGCTAATGCTTCAGTCGTACGAATGGAAACTGTAAACCTATAAATACCACTTAATTCATGGAAAAACATAACACTTAAAAAACCTATAGAGAGATTTCGTATATTCATAAACCCTAGACGTCCAGAACGTCCTAAACAACCAATCCAACTTCAAAGTTCAATCTTGATCGATCCCTACTCATTCTTACGTTTAGTTCATTGCTATATCGACCGGGTTGTCATTCTCACTGATTGGATCGCCAATCATATAGGATTCCATACTATTTGATCTGGTTTCATGCAGAATCTATTAGTACTTCGTACAAAAACGGTCCCAACATCAGCCTTTATATTTAATCCTTTCAGATAGGTCTTCTTGAACTTGCTTCCATCCTCTATGTTTGTTGGATAATGAGTGAATAACCACATGGAGGAGGTTTTTCCATTGTAAAAATACCTTTCCTCTCCTTAAGGTTTTGACTATGTAATCACTTTCATAGCCTATTTGTGTTGGATTCTTTATGCCCAAGACACATAGAACATTGATGTGGTTAGTACGTTATGATCCAAGTTGGGTCATACCCAATAACAAGCTTAGCAAAAACCAAATATTATTTGATTGATGATATGATCATGCAATTCAATAAATACACCAATTTAGAAAATGGGTTTTCTAAATAAGTTGAATATGAGATTTAACAACTTATATGGATATTTTGTTCATGGATATTATTTGTAATGTTGTTTAATTTAGTTCAATAACATCAAATAATAAAAGTGTGTGTATTTTATATAATTAAAAGGTTAATTATATATCTATTTTAATCAATTAGTTTAACAAATATTAAAAGGGAGTTTTTGGGGGAAAACCCAAATGAGATTTGGGTTCGGCCGCCCCTTAGAGGGGTTCTCCCTTTTCTTTTCCTTTTGAGGTCTAAAAACCTTGAATATCTTAGAACACACACACACACACACACACACTTCATCTTTCTCTCTCTCATATGCAAAAGGGTCATAAGAACATCAACTCTTCTTTTGGAAGAAAGAGTTCATGGTTGGAACAAAGCTCCAACAGCCTTCTTGATCCGATTTTGGTGCTCAAATCCTAGCAAGAGTGGTCTTTGCTTGATGCTTGTGGGTATGGATGCTTGAGGACACCTCTCCTTGGTGTTTTGGTCATTCAAGAACCTCACCTTCTTCATCAAAATTCATTTTCTGCAGCTTTACAAAAGGTAGTATGTATGGCTTGTTTTGGGTTGTTATTTGTTGTTGATAGCTAGTTCAAACACATATAAATGATCCTATGTTCTTGGGTTTGTTGATGATATTTTATAAGCCTTAATTTTTCAGATTACTAATGATAATATTAAGGTATTTATCCACTGCGTTTTCATTGTTTAAAAGGTTAAACTTCTTTGATTTTATTCAACAAACCCAATAATTTGATGGAATAATTTATTGTCTTCCTTCTTGGTGAAGGAAAACTCACCATCTTTTTCATCCAACTATAGATATTGGTTTATGAAGGCTGGAGTGATAAAGACAATCCTCCCTTGCAATGAAGCCAAGAGTGCCTTCTCACCGTCCATAATAACTTCGTGTCAAGTCCTCTAGAACTCCAAAAGTTGATCTTCGTGTCAAGTCCTCTAGAACTCCAAAAGTTGATCTTTGTGAAGTGGTGGGTCAATGGTAAGGGTGGTAAGGTAGTAGGAGTGTGTAAGAAAGTTGCAAATCTCTGGAAAATTAGTGTCTTTTTCAACGTTTAACAAAGCAACCTAAGTGTTTTGCCTGTGTAGATGCATGATGAAGTCTACTTGCTGGTTTTAGGGTTTAGGGTTGGCCATTTCTAAAACTTTTAGGAGAGAAATTGGAAGAAGAACGAGGGTTTGTGGAAAAGTTTAGCGCTTGAAAGATTCATATGAAGAAGAAAAAGAGAGAGCGAGAACCGTTGGAAAGGCTATTTATATGCTTGGATTTAAGGCAAAGTTATTACAGAAGAAAAAATTTAAAATCTGGATGTAGGTCCCACCTTTAAAAATGTGCCCAAAAAGGTGGTTTCTCGAAAGTTTAAAATCTTCTAAAGATAAATTGTCTTCGGATGTTTAAAGAAAGCTTCCAAAGCTAAATTGACTCGGAAGATATTCCTTAGTTTGAGAAGAAAATGTACTTAGAGTAATTTTTGCTTCCAAGACAAATTTGGTTTCGGAAAATATTAAGCTTCAGAAGTTATTCTCAAGGAGTAAATAAAACTTACGAGACTTAATTGCTTTCGGAAGAAAACTTTTTTCAAAACATAATTTTCTTTAGAACTCAAATCAGTTTCTTCTAAGAGAAATCTGTCGATAATTCTTAAACTTCTAAGGAATATCTACTTAGAAAAATTTCTTCCAAGATTAATGGTGCTTATATAACTGTTAAACAAGATAACTAGTAAAGAAATACACCTTTTGAAAAACAATTTTTGAATTAATTTAAGAAAAATTTATACAAGTTTTTTTAATCTCTATTAATCAAATTCTTTTCTAAAAATATAGGCATATATTCATTTGTGTTAACTTTGATCAGTTTAATCAATTTTTTTCAAAATGATCTCTGATCAAATGATACATGATATTAATATGCTTTGCCTTTGAGTGCTAGACTAGATTCTCTTTGATTGAGGTAGCACTATTGTTGTCTATGTGGATAGGAGTCTTCTTGAAGTTGAATCTATAATCTAGTATCTGATTCTAAATCCAAAGCACTTGAGCACAACAGCTATCAAGCAACTATCTAAGGATGATCTATTTGAAGACACATCTACATATCAGGGTTAAGCTATCAAAATATGATTTTCTATTCTATCTTTATTACTTAAAGACATTGTTTCCTAAAGTTGGCCATGGATATAATCCTCTAAGGATTCTTAAAAGTTGTAAGTTTTTAATCAAATTGCAATTCACAAAATCAAACAATCTCACAACACATGGCAGCTAGTGGAAATGTTATCTTTTTACTAATGGGTTGACCATGCAGAAATACCAGTTATGAATCCGGGCTTCATCCAACATAAGTGGATTCATCCACCCAGATTCCCAAAATGAGTTAAACATGGTTTGGGCTTCGTCCTGAAACTTAGGATCCCTCCACCCAAACCATTAATTTTCCACCCATGAAGGGGACTTAAGTGCAAGAAAAGTAAAATTGTTCAAAAGAGCCCGAAGGCTACAACCAACCTGTTACATGCAAGACTAAAAAATGGGCTCAGGCCTTGTCAACATTAGCTTCATCGCCCATGGGAACCTCCTTCTCCTTTCTGGCTTCATGACCTCCCTCCTTGGCATCCTTGCCCTTTCTTGGCTCACCCTTCAACCCTCCGGCTGCTTCAGCCGCATCCTCCAACTCTCCACCCAGATTGATGACCACTTGCTCCCACTTGGCTGTGTCCTAAATCTTCACGTCATAGCCAACCTCTTGAGCCTCCTTCACCATCCTTAGCCGGGCTAAAAAGATGGACACAACTGCATCCTTCTTGATACCAAGGATGACACCATCCTTTTTGGCTCTCAAGCCCTCCAGAGCAGCCATTGGCTCGCTAGCATCATTCCTAGCCTTCTTTAGCTCAGCCTTGTTAGCATCCTTTCTAGCATCAGCCATCTTCCTGTAGTCAGCAAAGGACTGCTTAAGCTTGGAGAGCTCTTTGACTAGGCTATCTTAGCACTATTGAAAGTGCTCAATGCCCTACAAAATTAGAAATTGAAAATTTACATAAGGATACAATCTCTGGAGGAAAGCAGTTTTCATCTATGGATATAGCATCCTTTGAAGGATATAGCATCCTTTGAAGGATATAGGATCTTTGCGCCTAAGCCCTAAAACCCTTAAAAATCCATCATACCTGGATGAGGAGTTTTGAGGTCTCGGAAGTCTTTATATTAGTGCAGATGGAGCTCTCGGTTGACTTCCTTTCTCTAGCTAGGCTCTTGACATGCTGAGTAGGAGCAACAAGTTTGGGAACAACAGGAGTGGCAGCTTCTTTCTTTACGGGCTTGTCTAGAGGCATACTATCAATTTCTTCGAGTAAAGAATGAGTGGTTGGATGGTGAACTGCACACATAACAAATAGGGAAGCTATTTAAAATGATTTCTTACATTTATTCTTAATAAATAAGTTTCCTTACTTGACATGTTTGACTAGGAGCTTTGGCTTTCACTGACTGTTGACTTTGTGGTTCTTGCCTTGAAGGTCCTTGACAACTTGTCTAGAGTAAGCAGATAACCAATCCTGGAACCACTATCGGGCAAAGGAAGAGCAAACTCTTTGAAGATCAGAGCTGCAAAAAAGACAAACAAGATGTTAATGGTTAAATAAGTCACTCAAAATGAACAAAAGATACCCTACATTTGGTGACCCATCGTGAAAGAAGATCACTTCCTCCCGGGATCGAAGACCTCAACACAAAGAAGTATTCCTTCTTCTAAAGCTCGGTGGTTTAGGAGGAGCGAAGGACAAGTTGTTAACAACCAGGCCTAGTTTTCAGGAGGTACCTTGAGGAGCCATGGCTTCGGATCTCATATACCGAAGCAAGGTCCCCCAGGTTTAGATCGAGTCCATGATCTTGGATTAGGGTTTCAAAAGTGAAGGCGGGAAAAGGGTAGATGAAACCAATCTTGAATGGGAGGCAAGGAAACCAAACCCACTTATCAAAAATCATATCAGAGCGAAGTTTGGGGTCGAAATGGTGAAAAACGGCCGAATCGGGGAAAACCCCTTTTCATCAGAGAGCTTCAAGATCATGATCACCGATGGAGGGGATTACAACCTTGGGATCCTTCAGAAGGTTTTGGCGAATGAAAGAAGGGTTGGTCTTGCTGGAGCTGGAAGAGGGAGACGGTTTCGATCTCTTTACCATTCTTACAGCTAGGGATTTTGCAGAAAGAACAAAGAAGAAAGAAAGAGAGAGAAGATGAGAACAGTACCTATGAAGTCAAGATATTAAATCAAGACCATCACTTGAGTAGATATAGCGAATGATGGGGGAGATTTGCTCTGTACCTTGAGACCCGGTTCACGTCAAATCAAAAGTAAATACGCCATTGGAGATTAAAAAATAGAAAAAATATCTTTGAAGTCCGCCACTTGCATTCCAGAAGATATTTTTCGGGGACAATTGTTGGGGAAGGAATTTTCAAATGATATCGTATCCTCAAGGATATAGTATCTTCAAGGATGCTGTATCCTGACAATCAAGGATACAGGATCCTCGAAAAGTAGCGACATATAACCAACGACTGATTGAATTGACTATGTCTACTTTAACTTGAACGTGGGGGAAGCGAGATAACTTAATATTCCAAGGTTTGTGGATGAGAAGCATTAGAAGCCGCATGAACCAAGTCCACCAATGGTCACATTGACCACAACGTCCACGACCAAATTTATAGGAAGTTAGTTGTAACTACCTAGCTATAAATATTGAGTGTCATCAGTGAACATAGGACACATTAGTCAGCTTACACACTTGACATCTGATTACTACTTTACACACATACAACACACATTAGATTTACTACTGTAAAATTTAGCTCTCACCGATTTGACACTCCAAAAATCATTGTATTTACTTGTTCAAAAGATCAATAAACTAGTTGGTGATAATTTTCACCAACCGGGGTTTTTATGCCGGCGGTGCTAACGCTCCAAGGGCTTTTCCCTCGTAACCAAATCCGTTGTTCAAACATTTTCTAGTTTTTCATTACTTGTTTTGTTCATTTGTTCAACTACTTACGATCAAGGATACACCGCATCACGTACTAATTCAGGATACAAGACTCTTAGCAGATTTTATCCCGAAACATGTACATGCAGGTGCCTTCCTTGCCTTTGGCCTCAATGTTCTCGATCATATTGGAGAAGAGCATGTGAGAGAAACTGAATGGGTGGTTCAGTACCAGTGCAATATATGCAATTTAGATTTGGTCGGACAACTTGTCAAACCCTCCACGCCGAGAGGCTATACATTTAGGATCATGTGCGCCAAATACTTGAACTGCGGGCACATGTTCCTCTTGTTCAGCATGCCAGCATTGATGTCACCGACGTACTTGATCCTCAGAAAGTATTCCCGAACCGTTAGGGGATGAAGCTTGGTTGGGTCAGCTCCGTCCTCACCCAGATATATAACTCGCCTCAGATCAACTTCAGTGATCTCAATCTCTTGTCTGATGATGGAGCTCCGAATACAGTGGGGCTCAACAGACCTGTCAACCACGACGCTTTCCTAGAAAGCCTGCTTTATGGATCTGTAAGGTGTGCATGGGACAGAGATGGCCTTGAAGATCCTCGATTTGCACAAAAAGGTAATAATCTTGGTGAACTCAGAAGCATTCCAGGATGTAGTATCAAGACGAGCACATATGTTGTGCTTGGTGTTCATAGTCCATCTATCAGCCATATTGCTTTAACACAAGAAACATATACATTATATTGTTTGTAAGAGATAACAATTGAAATTTGGCATATTTTGATCAACTTGTTCAATCGTGCGATTGAATCATACGACAGAGTTCAATCGTACGATTGAGTTCAGTCGTATGATTGAGCCTGTGACTGAGTTTAGTCGTATGCTATTGCTATTCAGTTGAGTCAGTCGTGCGACTCGACCCATACACATGATTCATTCATGCGATTGAATCATGCGCCTGGCTTAATCGTGCGATTGAAGTTCATCGGCATGTCCATTCGCATCTTTCACTGTTGAACACCATAGATTTGAACCTTTGCCAAAATGTGACATTACACCTCGTCTTTAGATTCATTTGGACCGCAGAGACTCGAAATAGCACATATTATATTTTAAATCAACAATTTTGTCCATTTAAGTGGTTTATTTTAAGAGTATAGTCCCAGTTATTTATCTTAACACTTTCGATCATTTAGGGTTCGATTAATCCATTCATTTGAAACAATTTTAGTTGAAAAGTACCTGTAGATGAGTAGGAAATCATTTAGTATCACAATCAAAGGGTAATCACAATAATCGGAATTTTAGTAGAGTTTCTGTGTATGGGCGGGTTTTGAGAGTTTTGAAGGGTGGAAAGGAATACGACCGACTGACCTTCTATTTATACTGTTTTGAGTTTTGGTCGTGTGACTGTACCCATACGCATGATTCATTCGTGCGACTGGGGTTCGGTCGTGCGACTGACTCAGACTCCTTCATTCAGTCGTATGATTGGTTCATTCTAGTAATCCAATTGCATAGTTGCCCCATACTCATGGTCCAATCGTGTGATTGGCTCATACGTATGGTTCAATTGTGCGATTGGCTCATACTTATGATTCAATCGTGCGATTGGCTCATACTTATGAGTTTGACCTCATACACTTCCATACACTCAAAATCTAACTTTTGATATATAACATTATGACCAATGATCATCTCAGACATGACCTTTTTAACTAAACATCATTTGATCACCTAAAAGTGATCCTTTTAATTGGAAAACATTTGATCACCTCAGACGTGATTCTTTTGGCTTGTGATTTGCAGTGTTCATCTAGTTACACAGTCCAACATCTATGCAAAGCGAATAGCAAAGACAGAAATACAATTTGAAATAAAACAAAAAACAAAAAACATATTCCTGTGTTTTTGGTTTGAGGTGGATTGAAATTTTTTAAAATCATTTAACCGATTTTTCCTCCTGAACAGAACAATTTCAAGTTATTTTAATGATTTCTGGAAAGATTCATATGGAATCATACAGGTATATCACAATCATTTGGGACCCTTTTAGATATATGTGGATACTAGATTCTTATTTTTTTGAGAGTCAATAGCACTTGTAGGAAATCATACTTGAGCTAAAAGATCCCCACAAAGATTTTGAATGTCGAGAGTTGCACCCACAATGATTGTTAGTATATTTGACCACTTAAATCCATACACAGAATTTTGACTTGCATTGGTGATGAGTTAGGTTATTTTATTTCTACAAGCATTTGTGGGTCTCATACTTATATGGTAATCAACATTTCTCAGGAGATTTTTGAGCGGTCTATGGGTATTTGACAAGAAGAAACTATTCTAAGAGCTTTCCAAGAGATGTCAATCCTCAGGTCAGTGCCATCGCACAACAGAGAGGTGCAAACAACAATGAAATTCTAGAATATTTAGGTTATGCTTATCCTTAGGTCTATGCCATATCACAACATAGAGACACACAACCTATCTTCTTATTAGAGCACTTTTTCTTTTTCACATAATGCACCAACAACATTTTTCATTAGCTTGATTGCGGTTAACATTTTTTCATGTGCCTTGATCATTTTTATGGTCATCCGCACACATTTGTGGCGTTTATCTTGCTCGTCACCCCTTATTGGAAATCCATTGATTGTGTTAACCAGGGATAAGATGAGAGACCACAACAAGTTGAACATATTAGTTTGAATTTGATTCACCAATGAAGTACTCGTCTATTGTGTTGAATCTACCGACACATCATATAATGAACTAGCAACCCCTAGGTCTACTTTCTCTATGTTACCTCAGTAGCATACCAGTGTACTATCACTTTTCCTTAATTTTGCTTAGACTTCTCAGATTTGTTATTTGAATATAGCATTTTGAACATTTAAATCATTTTGATGTCCCAAACAATTTGTTCCCTGTGTAGAATGATTTTCTATAAATATTGAATCAAAATCACAGATATGATTTCTTTGCTTTCAACCTATTTGCCCTCCCCCTCATTTTTTTATTATGTAATTTAAAAGATGAATACTTAACTATTCTCCCCCTAAAATTTTAAAACCGGAAATCTTTTTGTGTTTTTGGATTTTAAAAGACAGGAAAATAAAATAAAAAATAAATAATAATTTAAGAAAAGACTTGTCGGACAAAGAACTCTGTTCTTCTTGAATCACATCACTTTTCTTTTTCACGCCATTAACTTCTAAAAGATATAAAAACTGTAGTTTGTCAAATGCTTTTGTGTAGAGGTCGGCGCGTTGAAAATCCGTATTAATTTTAACAACATCGATTAATTTCTTTTCAAAACAGTCACATATAAAGTGATATTTAATACCGATTTGTTTAGTTTTTGGGTGTTGGACCGGATTTTTAGTGTCAGCACTTGAAACATAATTATCAACAAAGATAGGGGTGTTAGAAAATTGCAAACTGAGTCTCGCATTTGTTGTTTAATCCAAATGATTTGGGAGCAGCAGCTTGCAGTAACAACATATTAAGCTTCACATGTTGACAGTGCAACAGATGTCTGCTTCTTACATTGCTAGGTGACTAACCGTCTTCCAAAGAACTGACATCCCGCTGATGTTGACTTGTAATTCATCTTACAACCACCATAATCCGAGTCACTATACACTGTAAGCTCAAAGTCATCATCATAAGGATACCAAAACCCGAGTGTTGGCGTACCGTTAAGATAACAAAAGATCCTTTTAACCATAATTAGATGATTTACTTTCGGTTTAGCCTAATATTTGGAACAGAGACAAGTGGCATACATAATATCAGGACGATAGGCTGTGAGGTACATTAGAGATCCGATCATTCCTCTGTACATAGTGGCATCTACCAAATCACCATTTTTGTCAGGTGCCACATCGTGGTTCGTGGCAAGTGCAGTTCCAGCAACCATTGCATTCTCCATGTCGAATCGACTGAGGATATCTCTTACATATTTGGACTAATGCAGGAAGATTCCTTTTGGTGTCTGATCCACCTGTAACCCAAGAAAGAACTTCATCTCTCCAATAGCACACATCTCAAACTCAGCTTTCATCACAGATTCGAATTCCTTACACAAAGCTTCATTTTTGGAGTTGAAGATGATGTCATCCACATATATCTATACCAGTAGTAAGTCATCATCTTTCTCTTTAATGAACAATATGCAGTCAATAACTCCTCTGTAAAAACCATGTTTTAGTAAATGAGTAGAGAGTTTCTCATACCAGGCTCGTGGAGCTTGAAGAAGCCTGCAGGACCAGTGAAGGATGGTCACTTACAACAAAACAACACAAAGAGGAGATTAGGTTTGAATAATCAAATAGTGAGACTGGATTAACCACTAGAGATGATACAAAGAACACAAGTAAATATGAGATAGAACAAGAGAACAAGATACACAGGGAGATGGTTTTCAAGATTGCAGTATATTGCTTTCTCAAGTTCTTTTACAAGTGTTACAAAGCATAAATGAAAGTTACAAGTACTTGAGATACATATACTACATCCTACAGCAGGCTATACTTTGAAGGCCAGCTGGATACAATTGACTAGACACAAAACAAAATCAACTGTAGAGTCAAAAGGTAGATTGTCTTTTGACTTGTGACTATGACATGCCATAGCTCACATCCTAATATATTACAAAAAATGATAAAGTACATAAAGTATAGAGTTACAAACTCAAGAGCTCAATGTACAGTTACAAAAAGCATGGATCTTTTCACCAACTTATTCAAGTTGGTGACTTTACAGAGTTGCAGCGGAAAGGGGGTCCAACTTTATCTAAAGTACATCATATAACGCATGTATACTAAAAGTCTTTGGAAGAAATATGTCTTCAAGTGTTGGCTTCTAAAGATTTTGCCTTTGAAACTTTGGAAGACTTCATCTTTGGCTTCGGAAGATATTGGTCTTGGCTTCAGAAGACTTCACACTTAGAATATTTTTGTTGCTTGTGTGAAACTTCCAAAGAACTCTTCTTCAGTACTTATGTGCATGCATGAAAGAGAGACTTTGGGTGTTTGGGTTGCATCAGCCTCTTCATATAATTTCTATGAACTCCCCCTAGACTGATGCTACCAAAACATTTGAAGACTTAAGATATTTACAGTCCTCATCAGAATAATGACAATCCCTTTCTTCATGAGATGATCAGGACCCCTCAGACTGTCAAAGTGTCTCCTCATATCAAAGAGATCATGTAGAGGCAGATTGAACATGTCTTGTAAAGTGTAGACATCCTCAATGTCATGATCTCTAATGACATGCCATCTTTCTAGATTTGTTGTGTATGTCCAGGACAGGATGGGTCTTCCTGATGCTAGAGGACTTGCTTGATTTAGAGATGATGGAGCATCCTTTGGCTGCACATCCTTAGGATGTTCTGACTCATCCTGAGGTTCAGAAAAGGATGTTTCTTTCTTCTTCTTTTTCTTTGGTATTGACTCCATCCTTTTCTTTTTCTTTGTTCCTTTTAACTAAGAAGACTAGCCTGCAACACCTGATTGATCTTCTTTGTCTTCTCAGTTGGGTCTTCCTCTCTCATAGGTTCAGAAGGAGAGGGAGTCTGACCCTGCTATGGATCAGAAGATGAAGCTTGCTGAGATTCAGCAGGAGGTTCAGGTTGTGTTGTCTTAGGTTGTTCAACCTTCACCTCCACTTCAAGTGGAGCTTGACTTAGAGGGGAGTTTAAGTTAATCAGCTCTCCACTCTTGATCTTCTGTTTCATTACCCTGATATGCTCATCCATAGTGGATAGAGACAAAGAGCCAAGTCTCATTCCAGAGAATCCATACAGTGTCAAGAAGCTTATCATCTTCTGTCTGTCTACAGACTTCTTCATGTTCTTCTGGATGATGGCTCTTGACTTAGCAGCTTCTTCCCTTAGCTTCCTTTTAGTTGTCTTTATTTCCTTGACTATCTCGAGTTCAAGTTGTTTGAGATACTCAAACTCAACATAGTCATAGGATAAGGGAAGAAGTGCAACTTCCTGATAGAGGCCTGTGGCACTTAGGTAGTTAATCATTTTGATCCTGTCTTCTTCTATGTCTACCTGAGGTTCTTGTTGAACCACATCCTCATGTGCAGGACTTTCTTGAACTGGGGAGAGAGTAGGCACATGCTTATATAATCTTTTCTTTCTTCTTTATTCTTTCATTTGAACCAGTAGCTCAACATCTTCTGCCTCTTTCTTCTCCTTTGACCGTTCCATGTCAACCAGTTTATTTAATTCCTCAAAGGGGAGAGAAATGACATTGTCAATGTCATATTTCCTAGTCTGCAAGTAATTGATACTGACTGCCCTCAACTTATCATCCTGAGTGTTTGGTCTGGGGGCAGTCCGGATGACAGTTTCCATGAGTCTTGCAGACCCAGAAGCGGAACTTTCTCCCCTCAACTTCTTTTTCCTCTCTCTCTCTCTCTCCTCCTCAATCTCCTCAGATGTCATCTTTCTTTTTCTTTTGTCACTCACAGACCTTTGTGACTAAGGGTGGAGAGAGCTTTGGCCTTCATTCCCTGATGTACCTTCTAAGCTCTGGCCAGAGAGAGGTTAAGAAGCACCTTCACCAGCAGGTGTCTTAAAAAGGGTATGTATCTCTATAGTAGTTGATGATGATGATACAGGGCTCTTAGGTTCTGCCACTGGGCCTTCAATTAAGGTTTCCCCTATTAAACTAATATTAGGGTCTGCCTCAACATCCAGTTGACCGATGGCATTGCCTGATTGCCTTAGTCCTCTTTTGAAGCTGAACTCTACAGTGATCCTGTCTTGGATTCTTTGAGCCAGCCAGTCAGCTTGTCTTGATTGGCTTTGATTGACAATTGGCATGTTGACTAGATCCACACCTTCATAGAAGTTCAAGGTCTGAAAGTTGAAGACCTCTTGTTTCCCTTGAACTCTAAGAATGATGAGGGATCTTCTGTTGCTATCATACCTCCACCCAATGATGTGATTTGAAGTTGGTGGAGATGACATAGCCCTTGGTATTCCTTCCTCAAACAGACTATGTATGTAGGAGTCTATAGAGTCCACATCAATGTGAACTTGAGAAAGTTGCTGAGTATGCATAATTGCAAGTGAGGATGGTGAGTCCTCAATGTACATACTCTCTGAAGAACTCCCAGAATCTGTGATTGTAATGAATTTCTCCCCTTTTTTGGTAGCATCATCCTCTTGCATAGGTGAGCTAGGAGTTAGGTCAATCATATCCATAGGTTCTTATGTTCCTGGTTGAGCTCCTCTTAAAGGTTTCCCAACTAGTTATTCCTTAAGATAAGAAATCTCAAGTTGCTGATCATTGACCCTGTTTTGCAAGGTAGTCATGTGAGATTCAAGATGACTAACCTTGGAGACTAAATAGGTGCATGTTTGTGTCAGTTTTTGCACCTTTAGTCCCAAATTCTCCTCATCTTCATCAGAAGAATCATTGGGGGATAAGAGAATTGGACCAAATTCCTCACTCTCACCACTAGCTTCAAGTTCTTGGTTGTTAGATTTCCTCTGTTCACTGGTAGCCTTAGTTGAGGTATCAATGGGCAGAGTTGCCATGGTTGAGGTCTTAATGATGGGATCACTTGCAAAAGTGAGAGCCTCTTCCATATGGACATCCTGAACAGGTTCAGATGTGGGCTAGAAGTAGGAGACTCAGGAGCACTCATCTCTCTTTGAGTACGGGCAAAGAAGAGAGAATCATGGTACTCACTGAAACCTACATCTTCATCAGTATAGAAATCAAGGTTGGGGATTGGTTGGTTTAAGTCCAAAGGTTGGGGATGGTAATTGTCCCCTGAAGGTTGATCACTTGAATGTTGAGACTCAGAGTGATGGCTTAAGGCATTTGGGCTTATAAGCTCATCAGGCTGAGCATGAGGAACCTCAACACTGATCATTGAAGGAAAGGGAGTGGTCTACTCCTCAGGAGAAGTGAGAGCTCTAGTGTCCACTTCTTCCTGTGTGGGTGAGTATATAGGGGCTTGCACAGACTGAATAGTCTGAGTAGGGGTTTGTTTATGTTTTCTTTGGTAGGTGAGGGTGATTTGTGGCTTTTGAGGTGTTTAGGATGTAGAAGGTGTGGGTTTAACACTAGCTGGTGCTGCTAGGTTGTCACCTTGAGCAATAAGCTCTAACATTTTTGGGACAAGGGTTGTTTCTACCCCAAAGAAGCCAACAATGGGCTTTCTCAATATTTTAAAGATATCAGGCTTCATCTGTCCCAATTAAGAGTATTACCTAATCCCCTTAACTGTGAGCCGAGTTCATAGTTACGAATGTATTAAACATATCTAGGGAACATATAGTACTCTAAGGAGTCCAAGTTTACAAGCAGATTAGTATAAAAAAACTGAGAGTACCTGAACTTGACTCCCTGAACCATCCCATGAACAATGAAGGAGAGATCCTCAAGAATCTAGTCCCATCCACCATGCTTGTTTGATAAGCTATGGATGACCACATGGAGCATGAATTTCCATTTGGATGAGACCTTCCCTTTCTTGAAGGCCTTGATAGAGAAATCTCCCTCATAGCCTATCTACGCAAAAGACTGGTTAGCAGCTTCTTTCGGAAAGAACACCTCACCTTCTTCATCATCCAGCTGAAGATGCATGTTGATTATGGCCGGAGTGATGAAGACTTTTCTCCACTGCACTGTGGCAGATAGTGCCTTTTCCCCATCCATGACAACCTCTTGGTAGGTCTTCCAAAATTCTAGCAGTTGATCCTCATAAAGAGTAGCTTCAATGGTTAGGGAGGTGAAGTAGTTGGATAGAGTTAAGAATGAGCAGACCTATGAGAAATGAGGATCTTTCTTAGAGTGTAACAGAGCAACTTGGTTGTGTTGCCTGTGTAACTGCATGGAGAAGTTTGGATCATTTTGGTGGTTAAGGTTGCCCATATTGAGGAAGCTTAAGGATGAAGAAAGAAGAAAGAAAGTAATTTTAGAGAGAAATTTGGGGTTTTAGGTCTGGAGGAAAGAAGGAGATGATAGAAAAAGGGAGAAACCGTTGGGTTTATATGTGAAAAAAGATTTCAGATAAAGTTTAATGAAAGAGGATAAACTTTGAAATTCGTATGTCGGTCCCACCTCTGAAAAAGTAGTTTACTTTGCTCAAAAAGTAGTTTTCTTGGAAGTCAAAAAGCTTCCAAAGGTAAATTATCTTTGGAAGTTTTAATGAAAAAGCTTCCGAAGCTAAAATGACTTCAAAAGAATTTCCTAAGGATTTTGAGAATTTCGCTTTCGGAAGAGAAATTAAGACTTGAAAGTTTGTTCAAGGGAACAAAGCTTCCGAGAGTTAATTTGCTTCGGAAGAAAATTGTCATTGAAAACATATAAGTGCCTAAGCTTCGAAAGATATTTCAGAAGTTTCTTCCAAAGGTAAATTGCTTGGGCAATTATCTGTTTTAAATGCATAAGTTTCTTCCGAAGATAAAAAAATATCTTCCGAAGGATCAAAATTTTTAGAATTCTAAGGAAAATCTTCAAAAAGTTTTCGTCCAAAGAAAACAAGAGCTTATGATGGTGATGAACTAGACAACCTAGGACACACAGATTTTAAGAAATAATAAGAATTAGTTTTAAGAAAAACCTACTAAAAGTTTATCATCCCAATAGATGATTTTAGATATTTAAATCTCTATTCACCAAAAGCCTTTCTAAACAGATTAGCATATTGTTCATTTATGTGAATGTTGACCAGTTTAATTAATCCATTTTCAAAATTTTCTCTAATTAAATGATACCTGATGTTGATGTGTTTAGTCCTTGAGTGTTGCACATGATTTTCTGTGATAGAGATACCACTGTTGTTGTCTATGTGAATGTGAGTCTCCTTAAAATTTAATCCATAGTCAAGTATCTGATTCTGAATCCATAGCACTTAAGGACAACAACTTGCAGTAACAATGTATTCAGCTTTAGAAGTTGATGCAGAGACACAAGATTGTTTCTTGCATTGCCATGAGACAACCCTTCCACCAAGAAACTGACATCCTCCAGATGTAGACTTTGCAGTCATGTTGCAACCACCATAATCACTATCTGTATGTGCATACAGATTGAAGTCAAAATTCTTAGGATACCATAGACCAACTGTTGAAGCACCTTTGAGGTATCTTAGAATCCTTTTGACAGTGATAAGGTGAGACATCTTAGGGTTGGCTTGATATCTTGCACAAATACATGTAACAAACATAATATCAGACCTGCTAGCTGTAAGATACATAAGAGACCCAATCGTAGCCTTATATAAGTGTTCATCTACACACACCCCCTCAAGATCAGGTCCAAGGGAGTGGTTTCTAGCTATGGGTGTCTTAGAAATCTTAAAGTTAGTCATGTTGAACCTTTTGAGTAGGTCTTGAACATACTTTGACTAACTAATGAAGATGCCATCTTCAACTTGCTTTACTTGAATTCCCAGAAAGAATTAGAGTTCCCCCATGGCACTCATTTCAAATCTGTCCTTCATCAGCTACTCAAAGTCTTTGCAGAGCATTGGATTAGTTGATCCAAAGATGATGTCATCCACATACACTTGAACTAGCATTATGTCATTTCCATGTCCTTTGATGAAGAGAGTTCCATCTATAGTTTCTGTAGCCATGCTTGCAGAGATACTGAGACAGAGTCTCTTACCATTTCCTGGGTGCTTGATGCAGCCTATAAAGAGCCTTATCAAGCTTGAAGACATAATCAGAATGATCAGGATCTGAAAAACCAGGAGGTTGTTTGACATATACCTCTTCATCAATCACTCAATAAAGAAAAGCTCAGTTGACATCAAATTGATAGACCTTGAAGTTCTTGGATGCAGCAAATGCCAAGAATACCCTAATAACTTCTAGTCTTGCTACAGGAGCAAAGACATCAGTATAGTCAATTCCTTCTTCTTGTGTGTATCCTTGAACAACTAGTCTAGCTTTATTTTTTATGACAATAACTCTATCATCCTTCTTATTCCTAAACATCTATTTGGTTCCAATGGTAGTATTCCCATAAGGAAGAGGACAAAGGTTCCAAACTTTCTGGTCTTTTGAATTGAAGTAGCTCCTCTTGTATAGCTTCAACCCAACTTCCATCCTTTAGAGCCTCATCAACTTTCTTTGGCTCTATCTAAGATAAGAAACAAGAGTGAAAACAAAGATTTGCTTCATGGGTTTGTCATCTTGTTTTTACCCTTGTGTGAACATCTCCAATGATGTTTGTAGTGGGATGAGACTTGTGGATCCTTAGTTGAGGGATCACAACAAGTTGCTGAGAGAGATCTAAATTAGAGAAATTTAGATCTGTCATGGATGTGTCTCCCACTACATCAACACACTTATCAAGAGAGACTTGATCCAATGAGTGTTTGACATCATTGATGTTGTCATCTATGGAGTGGTTATCAGAATCAAGAAATTCCTGATCACTGTCACCACTATTATTGTTTTCTTCTGCATTTTAAGTATCTTTATCTGGCTATAGAGCCTCTGAGCATGAATTTGAAGGCATCTCAGATGTATCAACTGAATTTGTCATTGTGGTGCTGATAGAGACTTCATTTGCAGAAGTAGTTACAACAAGAGCTGAAGATGTATGGCTTGAGGGTCTTCTAAGCTCAAATCTTAGGTCAGGATCACCTATGGGTAAGATATCTTTAGATCCTGAAACATTCTCACTAGATTTGTTAAAATAGTTTGTAACTAAATCAAGATCAAACAACCAATCAGGAACAGAACCAGCCACATAGGGTGTGTCTTCATTGAAAGTTACATTGGCTAAATCCTCAACAACTCTAGTTCTGAGATTGTATACTTTGTAAGCCTTAGCTTCAAAAGAATATCCAATGAAAGTGTCTATCATCTGCTTTCTCAACAAATTTGGGAATTTGATCTTTGGTATTCAAGATGGTGCCAGAACATCCAAATGAACTGAGAAAACCAATGAAAGGTTTCCTCTTGTGCCAAAGTTCATAAGGAGTTTTGCCATGAGTCTTAACTACTAAAACTCTGTTGTGCACATAGCATGCAGTGTTGACTGCCTCTGCCCAGAAGGTGATGGGCAACTTAGAGTCAGACAACATGGTTCTTGTAGCTTCAATCAGTGTCCTGTTTCTCCTCTCAGGAACACCATTTTGCTGAAGAGTCCTGGGAGCATTGTATTGTCTTGTAATACCTTTTTTTATCACAAAATGTATCAAGGATTTGGTTCTTGAATTAAGTTCCTTGATCACATCTTATGGTTTTGACCTTATGATCAGATTGATTCTTAATCTTTAGGATGAAATTATTCAGAATCTTAGGAGTCTCATCCTTAGTTCTAAGGAAGAAAACCCAAGTGAATCTTGTAAAGTCATCTGTGATCACCAAACAATAAGAGGTCCTTCCTAGACTCATTATACTGGTGGGGCCAAAGAGATCCATGTATAACAACTGTACGGGTGTAGTGATGGAGTTTCTTTCCTTAGGTTTATGAGATACCTTGTGTTGCTTCCCTTTCAGGTATACAACACAGTGAACATCACTTGTAAACTCTTTCTTTGGCATTCTAGTTACTGAATCATTCTTAATTAGTTTATTCATGTTCTTAAAGTTTACATGGCACATTCTTTTATGCCATAGGAAAGACTCATCACTATTTCTTTAGACAGAAAGCATGAAACTTCTCCAAAGGGAGAGGTTTTTTGCAAGTCCATCTTGTACATGTTCCCTTTACTTGGGGCTCTAAGCAGGATATGCTCATAAGGAATGACCACCCCGGGCTTGAGAACAATGCACTCATGCTCAGTAAAGAGCATGTTATGACTCTGATCACAAAATTGGGATACACTTAGAAGATTATACCCAAGCTCCTTAACAAAGTTTACCATTTCAATGCTAAGCTTACCATTTGTGACCTTGCCCCTTCCAGAAATGTAACCACCTTCATCTCCTCCAAAAGCAACCGGCCCTCTATCAATCGTTTCAAAGTTCTGAAGTAGTTACCTATTGCCTGGCATGTGCCTGGAACAACCACTGTCAATGATCAAGACATTTTTGTTTGTCTTGAGTTGTTCCTGCACAAAGAAAATGATTAGTTACATTTAGAAACCCAAGCCTTACTTGTCTTGGGCTTAGTAAGAGAAGCAGAAGATAAAGCAATAGTAATAGATCCTATAGTTGTATTGAGGATTTGAGCTGTTGTTTATGGAGAACTTTCAGTCATTTGGTCTTTCTTGGATTTCAACACCACCTTTGGAATCTTGGACTTAACCTTCAACACTTCGAAAGCTTTTGAGACTTCAGAAGTTCTGATGAATGAACCTTCAGAAGATTCTACAGACACTGCAGCAGACTTCAGTGCTTCGGAAGTATTCCTTTTTTCCGAGACCAAATTTTCTTTCGAAGGCAATTTTCCACTTGCCTTCTTCTTCATTTTGGAGCTTCTGAAAGAAACATATTTTCCTTTCAAAGCTGGAATCCTTTTGGAACTCTTGGAAGTCCTTTTCTTGGTCATATGAAGAGTACCTTTTGGATTGTATGGACAATCCTTAGCAAGATGAGAGGTACTTTCACACATGACACATTCTATTTTCTTTTTCCCAAGAGCCTTCTTTTGAGAGTAAGAATAATTTTGATCACATCCCTTCTCCACCTTCATCTTTGCAGATGTTGAGGCAGTCCTTTTAGGGTGTGGACTGTTCTTGGAGTTGGATGGTCCAAGTTGTGTAGCAGTGGTACACAATAGATCAACCTTCTTCTTGGTGCTGAGATGATTTGAACATGAACCAGAACTCTTAGGAAAAGAGTTTAGGTTGATGTCTTCGGTCTTCACCACTTCAATCCTGCAGAGATAAACACTTGTTTATGCTTAGAATCAAAAGTGGCCTTAATCTCTTGAGCCTTCATAGCTTTTCTTTTGCTCTTTCTGATCAAGTTTTTCCTCATAGACTTGGTCATCACAGTCTTTTTTTCCTCCTCAGAAGGATAGTGAACCTTCTTAGAATCCTCTTCTTCACTCTTCTCAGAGAGATTCTTCACTATCACTTCTTCATCATCTTCACTCAAAGGATCTATGAGAGGAAACTCATCTTCACAAGTTCCACACCTGGGTGATCTTACAGACAAGATTGTGTGTGGAGGAGCTATCTCATTAGATCACAGTCCCTGCTTGTTTTGATAACAAACCTTGTTGTGCAGGGATGAGCATATCATGTTCTTGAAGGTCTCTTCTTCAAGAACACACTTTTCTGCCATGGCTTTGCTGATCACAAGCTCAGCCTGGCACTCAATCAGTTTAGTGATGAGATCCTTGATCTGAGTCCTATAATTTGTATTCTCATGTTTTAGAACTAAAATAGTTTTCTCTAAGTCCTCTATCTTTAGTTTATAATCATTTTTAGATTTCTAAAATCAGTTTTTAAAATGTTTAAGGACTCAAGATCAGATCTCATTTCTAAGTTGTAGGATCTGTATCTATTAACTTTAGCCATGCATTTAGGGGTACAAAGATGTTCTAATACCTTGGCTTCATCATGATCTACCATCAGTGCTTGGTTTGGAGAAGCATCTTCCACCTGAAAGCTCCAGTCAAAGCCTCCTTCTTCAACAGCAACTGCAGCTTGCTGCTTTGGCTTGTCATTCTGTGTAGCTTTGTCAGTGTATTTGGTCTGGACTGTGCTTGGCCACCATTAGTTCTTGGTGCCTTACATTACCTAGAAAAGTGACGCATCAAGTTAGTGTTGTAACACTTGACTTTGATTTTGTCCAGTCCAAACATATTGAGATCAGACATCATTTCATCAGGGATTTTTATGAAAAAGGTCTGATTGATCCAAAGTTTGTTCCTAGTGCTGATGAGCTTGTAGATATATTCACTAAGCCTTTGGACAGTACAACTTTTCAAAATTTAGTGCTAAGGCTTGGTAGGCTGCAGCTGGAATAAATTGACTACTACTGATGCTCTCACATCACAAGTACTGTTGAGCATTAGTATACCAAAGTCACAAATAAGTACTGATGAGTAATTTTGTCTTCAACATTTTTCATAACTACTGAAAGAGTTTACATGCCATTTTGGTTTTGGGTCTGTTCTTATCAACAAATTTAACAGATTTAGCACTAACTGGTTTTGCATTATTAACAGCCTGTAAATGTGGAGATGGTGCTGAAAAGGATTCCTTTGATTTTGGCTTGGTTTTCCTTTTCAGTGGTTTAAACCCAGGTACATCTAGTTGGTTGACTCTCCCCAATAGATGTTGAACCATCATAACAAGTTGTGTCTGATTGGTTGCT
>BJCM01266153.1:0-17046 GCA_018326385.1 Flaveria bidentis | reverse complement strand
GTAACTTTCTACTTTATGTACTTTATCCTTTTTGTAATAGATAAGGATGTGAGCTATGGCATGTCATAGTCACAAGTCAAAAGGCAATCTGCCTTTTGACTCTACAATTGATTTTGTTTGTGTCTAGTCAATTGTATCCAGCTGACTTTCAAAGTACAGCCGGCTGTAGGATGTAGTATAAGTATCTCATGTTCTTGTATCTTTCCATTATGCTTTATAACACTTGTAATAGAACATAGAGAAAGCAATATACTGCATTCTTGAAAACCATACACTTGTGTTCTTTATGTTCTGTCTCTTACATTACTTATGTTCTTAGTGTTTTAACTTGGTTAGTCCAGTTTACTATTTGATTAAAGTTTAGTTAATCTCCTCTTTGTGTTGTTGTGTTATAACACACCCCCTTCAACGATCTTGCATCCAAAGTACATTTCAACCTTCTTCCGAAACAAACATAACCTTCGGAAGAAATCAACTTTGCTTCGGAAGAATTATGTTAAGCTTCAGAAGAAAACCTTAAGCTTCGGAAGTTTACACTTGTTTTGACTTTTAATACTTCACAGATGGTTATAGAGGTCTAAATACATCACCAACCTTGGATAAAATTGATAGATATGTTATGAACTAGGAAAACTGTATATAATGCTTTGAAATGGATAAGTAAAATATTTACATGTCCAACACATTTTCTATCTCACACTACTTTGATTATATTCTATACACTACATTCAAATGTTTTATGTAATTTTTGCGGTTGTCAACATATATAATATTCGTTCTAAAAAGATATGCATGATAAATATATATGTATTGGATTGTTCCCTTAAGAAAGTAATAAAAGATGATTATGATGGTCCTACCAATGACTAGCCATCTAGATAATGCATGAAGATGGGCTAATGAAAAAAGTTGGTCTGTCAAGGAATAGAAAACACTTTTTAACATAACAAAAAGCACATCAAATAAAAGCATAATATTACAGTTAAGCATTATACAAAACTAGCACTCAAAGTACCTAAATATTCTTAATAAGTTAAGGAAAAATACTCTAAATCACATGCTCGGACATGAAATGATGAAACGCTAACAAGCGTTAATAATGTTCATTGATCATCGAAAAGTTGCAATGTGTTCGGTTATTGTTAACGTACTGCTACAGTGTTGTTTGAGGTTGCTGGTGTAATGCTCACCCATATCTCACCTTCTCGATCATATATTACTTCATAGTAAGATATTACTGAATACATTGTGTATTATTAAACACCCAAATCTTTCATAGTTTTGCAGATTGAATAGAAAAATTGGTTAAACTACCTCAAAAGCTTATAAAACTGATTAAGCTCCACAAGAATCACACAGTTATTACACTCAGTATCAAAAGTTACATCAACAAAATCAAGCTTGTAAGTTCTAACTGTAGCATATTGTCACGGAATGAAATCTGATCAGCTCACGTGCGGCACTTAGATTCGTTCTAAGTCAACCTTCTCGATCTCGGGTGGATGGTTTACGCAACGGAAGTCTTTGTAAGGAAACGTTAGATTTGTAGTATGCAAGTAAGATGCTTGTGATGTATGTTTACAACACAAGTAAAAAGCTTGTATTACAAAGAACACAAGTACAATGTTTTGTTGTTACAAGGAACTTAGGTGGTTTGCAAATGAAGCACCACCCACCTATTTATACTAGTTACAAGTATTCTAGATTGTTCTACATCTAGACAAGTCTTTACAAAATATCTAAGACAAGATATTGGCAAGGATTTCTCTAGATCTTTCATGATTTTTCAAGGTAGCACCATGGTTGATTTTTGTAGCTCTTTCTAGAGATTTCCGGAGTCTTTTAGGGCTGTACAAGTTGCTCCTTTATAGAAGCCTTGTGTGCTCGATTTCTTGCACGTCCTGGGACGTTCTAGAGTCTTCCAAGGCTGCATAGTTGCTGCAGAATTATATGGGCTGTTCCGGAGCCTTCCGGGCAGCCTTGCTTGCTTTGTAAGTGCCCCTAATCGATAAAAATTATGGTGTTGTGATCTGCGTTTTGACGGGTCGTGACAATATGCTAGGTAAAGCTCTAAACTATCACTAAAAGCTTCAAATTACAAAACTCATTGTTCACAAATGTTAATCTAAATTATATTAATAGATTGTCATCCTAAAAAACAATTTTTCTTAGAATGATCAACTACAAATCGGGCAGCGAACAAGTCCATTCTCATTATAATCTGTACATTTCAGTCCCAATTATCCCCAATTGATCTCCATCAACATCTTTCTTCACAATCATCGCCACTCTACAACTTCCATTACAACCAACACATGCCAAGAATCTTGCACCACCACAAGCTAGTCTCATACACATATCCTGGTTTCAGTTTAATTAGGCAAACCTTCAACTAATCGACCCAAACACCCCTCTTCAACCATCTTCAAAACCTCATCAGATCCACCCAAATATCTACCCTTAAAAAACACTGTAAGTGGGACAAATTCATGCTTAATCTTTCCCCTTCATCAGCTCCCAAAGTTCTTCCCTTTTAGCGTCATTGTATAGATCACCACCTTGTTTTCGCTGGCTCCAACATTCTCGCCTGTTATTAGAATAGGGAGGATTCAACAGACATAAAGTCCAAAACTTGGCCCCCTCAAAATCACTTTATATCTTACCCTTTTAAATAAATGGTGGATGATAAAGAGCACAGAGATTAGTATCAAAGATCAATATCAATCTTGATCATCGTCTTCGCAAAATTGATAAGTGGTCAAATTTTGTGTAGAATGCTTCCACCATGTGAGTGTTGACATGTCTGACAGTTTATACAAGTTGGTTTTTAGTTTAATGTTTAACCATAGCATTGGACAATATACTGGTAAAAGAGTTCTGCTTCAAAGAGGTCTAAGAAGTTATCTATTAGTTAATTGATGTTGTTGTTTTCTTACTCATTAGACTCACTCGTTACATCAATTGTTATGGTTCGGGTTATGGTGATGCATCTTTTTTAGGTGTCATGTTTATACGAGATACCCTTGCTACAAAGATTCACGTCTTTGGGTCAAGTTCCGTACAACAGTGAAAAGAATAAAGTCATGGATTGCTTACCTGTTGGATAGTTTTAATGATTCAACTGTTAGCATCACCACTAAGATAATGTATGAGGGATATGTCCTAGAAAATAACTCTAACCGACACCTAAGAAGAAAGACAAACAAAAAGGTAGAACATGCTACAAAACCACAACTCAATTAAGACACATCTATATTAATCGTTTTATATACATCATAATACTAAAACTACAAAGACTAATATGATTTCAAAATCGAAATCAACTCTTAACAAATAATTGATTAACAAATGCAGTTTGAAATTGCAATAATCACTATATACATATACCGATACACCCATGATTCTAAAAAGAACCATAAAACTAGTATTAAGCCCCCGCGTTGCGGCGGGAGTCGTAAACCATACCAGGTAGCACCAATGTCACACCAGCGTCAATGATTATCAACACCGAAAAAATAAAACCAAACGCAAAGTAAACGTAAAAATATTGAACCACACACGTGAAACCAAAAACAATAAAAACAGTAACTAAGTCTTCTAGGACTCGCATGTTACAACAGGGACGTTAAATGGGAAAAAATAAATGTAAAAACATAGAACCACACGTGTACGTTACGGCGTGTTAACTCTCAAAATTTAGACCGTAAATTAAAATTTTTGTAAAAATAAAAAGTATTGTGTATTAAAGTTGAAAATAAAAAATTATAAGGGATAAAGTGTGAAATATGTAAAGTATTGGGTTTAAAGCATTAAACTAAAAGAAAAAAAACTATGTACAAAATTTTATGTATATAATACAACAATTAATGCATCCACAAGTTGATAATTAGTAATATTTAAATTGTTGAAATCCATACAATGCTTCAATAGTATTTAGAACATTTAAAATGTACTCATAAATAGTGTAGAAGGCTCAACTCAGCATGATACAACTAATACCTAAAAAATTATAATCGTAAAACAAACCAATTTCAAGCAATAAACCGACGTGCTCTTTTGCAACCTATACATCTAGCATAATATATTGGTTTATTTCAGTTTAACCGGTAAAACTATAGCTACAATTACATGAAATTTGGTTGATTTTGTTGGTTTCAGGGATATGATCACTCACAAAACCAACAAAAAATAAAAAGAATTAACTACTTGAAACTTGCTGAATCTTTAATTCATCTTAAACACTTACATTAATTAATTAAAAAAACAACCCCTTGCACCTAATGAAACTGAAACACGCTACCCACTATTAGGTAACTGCACCCATGTTTTATTAAAACAATAAAAACATGTGACTAAAATAGAACTTAGTTGACCTGTACCTTTGACCTGAATTTGAACCATCGTTAACCCTACATTTACCCTCTTGATCCTAGCTCTCTCGCTTGTTTCTTGTGTTCGTTCTTGCTTTGCTTATCTTTCCTCGATCAATTAAAAATAATGAAAACTTTCCACCGTTGTAATCACCCATTCCAATGAAATCTTCACCTTAATTAGTGCCATTTATTTTTTCTTGATATGGATTACTTGTTTGATTCTTCATCGTCATCAGCCCTGCAGCTAAGGGCAGCTGTTTTTGGTAAGTCGGATGCGGAAGTGGATGGTTGCCATGAACGATATTAGTTGTGAAGGCATACTTGAGAAACGAATAATAGTACTCAGGAAAAACAAATGCAAGGATCAAAACTCAGTGGAAGCATGAATTGGCTCCAGATACCATAATAATTAAGTATATTGAATTTGTAAAAACAGTGAATCACATTAAAGAATGTGCAACCTTCATTATTTAAGCTATATACAAAAACAAGGAGCAAGTCCAGTACAGTTAGTAATACGGAAATAATTAAGAGTGAAGAGGTGGAACCCTCTTATGCACAAGTACGCACACAAACCATCCAATAACAGCTTGGCACCACATTTTTGCTCATATTACCTTCAAACTAACCTAAGTGGAAGGGGCGGTACAATCTTAGCCACATCATTAATTTAAAAAAATCAAAAACACATTTTAATTAATTAAAACGAAACACATTTAAACAAAAAGTACAAGTAATTAAATAAAGTTAAAAAAATATAAAACAATGAGACCTAAAAAATATTATTTCGGTTCTCTTCGTCCACACCAGGATGTTCAAGTTGGTTGCAATGTATACCATAAGATCAATCGGAACTGAAAATGTGTATTTGACCCCGAAACTTCGAAACAATATTTTCCATAAAAACCGCATCCTGAAACTCCAAAATGATATTTTCGTCAACAATCACATCCAGTGAAGGATCCGAGATGAAGACAAGTGATATGGCATTCTGAAACATATCCACTAGCCTACTCATGCTAGAAAACCAGAGTCAAAAACCAGCAAGTTCTTTCTCTATTGAACTTCTTGTTTGACGTGTTCTTTGGAGGAAAGCAGGAGTGTACAAGCAGTTTAGGACCACTTAATTAACTATGTTATCCAATTAGAATTACTAGCAATCTTTGTCATGCTGTTTCTTCTTCTTGTTTTTTCTGTATATTCAAGACTAGTTCAGTAATCAGAGACCCAACCCCCCTCGAATCGAGTTTGTCTGCTATTTGTTAGTATACATCATCGGTTTACTTGTTGGGACATGACATGGCAACTTCAATGCGGAGTAAAATCGATTTTTGAAAGGAGAGTGCTATCGATGTGGTGAAAAGTATGGTCCAAGTCATTGCTGAAACACTGAGACCTTCCAACTTTTGGGAACTTCTAATGAACCCGATGAAACTGCAAGTATTGATGGGTATCACTAAAGTGTTGATATTAGGGGATACCTTGGTCCGAGAATTAAAAACGGTTACTCAATTTTTTACACCTTTTGGCGTCCAGATCAGGATCAATGATATAATCAGATGCAACCAACTTTGCAAGGATGTTTCTGTGAGGTTACCTGACTATCATCCAAGATTTTTATTCGTTCACTATTGGAGGGGCAGACCTAGTTCTCAGTATTCAATGGCTTGGCACTCTTAATACCATGCAAGCAAATTGAAACGAGATGTTCTCAGATGAAAGACTTGAGTCCAGCCAAATAGATACTTGGATGACCAACGTCAAAAACAAGAACGATAGTTCTCTAACACTGTCCAAGGTTCAAGATGAATAATGAAAAGATCAAGCGTAGTAACACACCGTTAGGAAGTCATTTAAAGCTCACCAACATTTCAGTCACTTAAATCTAAAGAAGAACAGAGATGGCTAAAATTTCATATGCATCCGCAGTCGACAGTCTTATGTATGCCATGATTTGCACCGGCCAAATATTGCTCGTGTTGTTGGGCTAGTTAGTCGGTTTATGTCATATCCAAAAAAAGAACATTGGTAAAGAGTTAAATGGTGCTCACTTGAAAGGTGTTGGACCAATCTTGACATAATTAGATAGTTCAGGGTAAACTAAATTATCTAATAGTTAGAGCTTTATTTGGAAAATTAGGTTATAAAATTTGAGAAGACGCCGACTAGAAGTGATTAGTCTACGTTCTAATTTAAGTCTAACTAGTATTATGCCCTAGCGGTTTGCGGCACTTAAGCATTGAAAAAACGGGTGCAACCTCAAAATTTAATATAAAATAATAAAAACTTTACGAAAATCTAAGCACGTTGCAACACACTAATTCGTGAAAACATTAACATGAAAGACAAAGGCTGCTACTATAAGATTAACATTTGCTAACTGTTCCTAAAAAGGGGGTCGTGCATAACTCCCCACCCATTCCACTAGTTCGTTGTTGTATTGCCTCATTGAATCTATCCAATTACCAAAAATAACACTAAAATCTGATCCATTGTGACCCATCTCAGCTGCTTCGACCGTGTCCTTTTCCTTGTGTACACGTGTTGGATTCTATCAGTGTTTCCCCCTCGGTAAAACGCCTTGTCCTCACGGAGGAATGTAGGAAATTGTTCTGCAATAAAATTATATTATTCCCAAGTAGCTTCCTCGGCTAGCCGTCCGCACCACGAAATTAACAGCTCTAGAACTTGTCGACCTGCCTCAATAACCCATCGGTGAGCTACTATAGCAGATGGGATTAGATCAACCTCCCAGTACTTGGTTATAGGAAGTGGAGCAGGTGGAGTAGAAGAAAAAGACCCTCGAGCAGGTTTAAGCATGGTAACATGAAACATCGTGTGAATTTTGGAATCCGGGGGCAGCTCCAACTCGTAAGCAATCGGACCGATCACACGTTTAATGTGAGGGGGTCCAAAGAACCATGGGGAAAGCTTTTCATACCGTCATTTAGCCAAACTACGCTGTCGATAGGGTTGAATCTTTAGAAAAACGTAATCATCGACCTGAAAAGAGAGTTCTCTGCATTTGTTGTTGGCCTGAGCACGCGTACGATCCTGAGCCTTTACTAAGATTGAAACGGAGTAGTTTAACCATATCATCCCGAATAATTTATTGTTCCGGATCCTCATTCTTCATATCGCCCATAATCTAAGGCAAAATCAGAGGAGGGTCTCGACCACAGACCACCAAGAAAGGAATAGTACCTGTGGAAGTATGATACCCAGTATTACAGGAAATTTCAGCGTAACCGGATAGAAACTTCATTTGGCAGGTTGCTCGTGAACAAAACAATATAGGTAAGCTTCAAGGCACCTGTTGAGCCCCTCCGTTTGACTATAAGTTTGCAGGTGGTAACGGGTGCTTAGTTGCAGCTTGGTTTGGCTTAATCTAAACAACTCCTGCTAGAATTTGCTAAGGAATATGATGTCTTGATCGGAGACAATGGATCGTGAGAAACTGTGAAGGCCCACAATTTTTTTGCAAAATACCAGGGCCGCACTCTTGGCTGTAAAAATGGGCATATTTGCTTAAACGGTCAACTACAACTAAGATGGTGTCGAGGCGATTAAACACAGATAGTCCCACGATAAAATCCATGGATATGTCCTCCCAAATACGTTCTGGTATTGGGAGTGGTTGTAACAGGCCAGCCAGCCAGGGAAAGAGTTTGATACTTCTGCTTCTAACAAGTGACGCACTGCTGCATGTAAATGTGAATATCTAGTTTCATGCGTGGCCAATAATATTGAGTAGATAGCCACTTAATGGTCTTCAACAAACCCCATGACCACCCACTAGAGAATCATGGGCCTCATGCATTAACCTGAGTTTTTTGTGGGACAAATTGGGGATGACTAAGCGTTGTTTATAGAACAAAAGTTGGTTCAGCAAAATAAAATCCAGAAATGATAAGGGAACCGATTTCAACTGCTGAATAATGCCACTGGTGTACGCATAAGTGTATAGACCTTGTTATATCTCCTCCACGTCAACACAATAATGGATTTGCAAAGTTAACAGCTGTCCAGTGTGGCATACGAGAAAGTGCTTTTGATCCTTTGTTTTCTTTCCCCGCTTTATGGCAAATGTAGAAGTCGTAAGGCATAAGCTTTAACAATAATCTCTGTTGCTTCGTCATGGTGATTCGCTGCTCAACCAAAAACTTCAGGGTAAATGATCGGTGCAACTCATAAAGTGGCCCAATAGGTAGTGGTTCCATTTTTGAACAGCCAACACTAGCACTAACAATTCCACGTCATATGCAGATTTGAACCTATAAGAAGGGGAGAAATCCTTACTAAAATAGGCTACTGGGAGTTCCTCTTGAGAGAGAATTGCCCCGACACCCTCAGACGATGATCACATTCCACCACAAATATTTTTAAAACATCTGGCAATCGGAGAACGGGAGCAGACATAAGAGCTTGTTTTAATGCAAGGAAGGCTATTAGCACTTCGTCAGACCAATTGAATCCATCTTTCACAAACTGGCGATAGTATCCGGGAGCAGACATGAGAGCAGTTAGGGGGCGTGCAATCAAACCATAATTTTCACGAACTGGCGATAGTATCCGGTTAACCCCAAAAATCATCGCACTTGTTTGACATTAGTTGGGATCGGATGTGATTGGACCGTTGCTACCTTTTCCTTACGCCTTCTGCCATCACATGTCCCAAAAATACCACTCTAGATTGCCCAAAACAGCATTTTGACAATTTAGCAAAGAAACGATTTTTGTGCAACAGTTTTAGTGCTTGTTCAGAGTGTTGAAAGTGCTGATCCATACATGTGTTGTATATGAGGATGTCGTCAAAGAAAACCAATATAAAAGTTGTAAATATGGGCAAAACAAGTCATTCATAACCGCTTGGAAAGTCGATAGTGCGTTAGTGAGGCCGAACGGCACAACCTTGAATTCATAGTGCCCAAAATGTGTTCGAAAGGCTGTTTTTGGGACGTCCTCATTAGCAGCTCTGATCTAATAATAACTGGAGCGTAGGTCTAGTTTTGAAAATACCATAGCCCCATAAAGTTCTTCTAACAGCTTATCGATGTTGGGAATGGGGTATTTATCAGCTATAGTGATCTTATTAAGGGCCCAATAGTCCACACACATCCTCCATGTATTGTCCTTGAAAGAACCAAAGAAAAAGGCTTGTACTGCTATTATTAATTTCTTAACCTGGGTTTCAATCTATGTCTTTTGGGAATGTGGATAGCAGTAACGTCAAATATTAGGTGGGGTAGCATTGGGTAAAAGTGGGATTAAATGGGTTTGGAAACTGTTAGGTGGTAGGTCTTGTGTTCATCAAATACAGTAGAGTAATGGTTCATAATGGGTTGTCAATTGGTGAGGAATGTGAGGAGCATCAGTTGGGTCGATAGCTAAATGCTGAAAACTAAAGGACTTTTGTGGACTGGAAGGGACTCCTTGCAGCTTGTACTTTACCCCGTCAATCGTGAACACCATAAATAATTCCCGCCAGTTTGCTTGGACAGCATTTAAAGTTGCCAGCCATTGAATTCCCAACACTAGATGAGCCCCACCTAGTGAAAATGGGTGAAAATCTTAGGCAATTTTGAGGTTATCAACCCGCAAAGTAACATCCTTGCACACCTGTCTACATCTGATTATATCCTCATTTCCAATTTGGACCCCAAAAGGTGGCACTAACCGAGTAACTAGTTTCAACTCACAAAACAAAACATCAGATATAAAATTATGTGTCGACCCCCCATCCACCAATAATAAGTACCTCTGTAGAGTTAAGTGTACCGTGCAGTTTCATTGTGGTGGGGGTGTGATTTCCTAAGATTGCATGCAAACTTATTTCGGCTATATCCTTTGGTGTGCTCTCAGTCCCGCGTTTCATTCATGGATGTTCCTCAAGTTCGCCTTAAACATACCGGTTTTACAACGGTGTCCTAGCCCATACTTGTCTCCATAACAGAAACATTCTCCCTGAAGAAATATTGCTTGTTTCTCACAATCAAGAATACAAGTAGTGGTTTTGATTGGGTTGTAGCAGGGGTGGTGGGTTTAGTGTCGGTCTGGGTGGCTTTGGTTTGTGAAGACCCTGTCGACACTTTGTTGGAACGGTTTGAACTCTCGTTTGCTTCATATTCCAGAACTAGGCTCAGTGCTTTATAAACACTCCTTGGTTTGTGCAACCGAACATCAGCTTTAAGTTCTTTAAGACCGCTCAAAAAGACCCCAAGAAGGCAGTTGTCGGGCCAATTAGAGACCCTAGACAAACTTTTTGCGAACTCTTGACCCTATCACATAAATACTCGTCGGCATTCCCAAACTCAGTGGGTCTAAAGTTCTTTTGGAGAATGTTGACTAAGTCCTCCCAGAACTCAATGGACTACTCATTCGATAGCCACAAGTATAAATCCAGTGTGTCTCCCTCTAGATGCATAGAAGCCAAATCAACTCGATCCTCCTCTGTATGTCATAATAACGAAAATACTACTTTGCTTTGAGAATCCACCCCCGTATCACCTTCACTATATGACAGGAAATCTAACTTATTAAGGTTGTTGATGGCGGTTATTACTTCAAGAGGAGTCGCCCTCCTCATATCTTCCAGCCTCACTTGATTTCTCTTTAAATTTGATGGTGGTTATTACATAAAGGATTCCATACATTCAGCTATGGCTGCTAAGGTTGTTGTAGCAATCGGATCTGGTGGAGAACCTTCGCCAGAGTTGTGCCGTGTCTGAACAGGCAAACCGAATGATTTAAGACTGATAAAGCTGGCCTGATTCGAGAGGGGCTAAGTTGTAAGTGTACAGATTTAATCGAACAAATAACAAGAATAAATACAAAATGAAAGACAAAGCCTGCTACTAGACTGCTCTGCTCCCCCCAAAAAACGGAGAGACTTGTTCATGCTCTTCCAATTCAGGAAGATTTATTTCGCCGGTTGGTCCAACCAAGAAAGAAATGGGAATTTTGGGCGTCAGATTCTTCTTCTTCTCTTACTTATGATATTTCGAGTTGGATGAACGATTAACATTTTTTAATTGCTCCTGGGTGTGCATTACTCCTCACCATTCCACTAGTTCGCTATTGTGTTACCCCATTGGATCTATCCAATTACCGAAAATAACATTAGATTCAGATCCACTATAACCCATCTCAGCTGCTTTGACCCGCGTCCTTTTCCTTCGGTACACGTGTTGGATTCTATCACAGATGCATTGAGTTGTACAATGTGCAATAACTCTTTGCAATTTGATATAACTCAAGGTAGAAAATTGGAAACGTGGAGTTTATCTATTAACTTTCACATTAGCTTATGCATCAAGGAGTTGTACAATGTGCAAGATCTCTTTACAATTTGATAATTGTACTATATATAATTCTAAAGGAATTTAGTTGGATTAGGAAGGTGATTGCTTGATGGACAAGGCTTAATACTATATATAGGATAGTTTTTCTTATTTAATTGTAAGTTTTATATCATTAATTAGAGAAGGGAATTCCATACTATGTTTGTTGTGTTTTTGATTGTCTTTGATCTAGTACCAATTTACTTTAACTAGTATCAAAGCTATGTTCGAAAGACCAAGAACTAATTCAACGGACTGGATTAATGTCCACCTTACTCAACAAACAGAATTAGGATACCAGAATCAAAGACGCCTGACTCAAGATTCTCGAAGATTTAAGCGATGATGACTCAAGTTTAGTTGTGTCTCGTTCTTGGCCCATCAATCAACTTGATGTCAAAAACGCATTCCTACATGGGGATTTAAGCGAAACGGTCTACATGTACCAACCCCCCGGTTTCATTAATAAGTCTAACCCATTTCATGTTTGCAGGCTTTGCAAATCTCTTTATGGTTTAAAGCAAGCCCCCACGCGCTTGGTATCAAAGATTTGCTAACTACATTGTCTCATGTGGATTTCGCAGCTCTTCTTGTGACACATCTCTCTTTATTTACCAACGTGGTTCTCGGATGGCTTACCTTCTCCTTTATGTTCACGACATTATTCTCACCGCTTCCGACAACCAACTCCTTCGTGACATTATTTCATCTCTATCCAAGGAGTTTGCTATGACAGATTTGGGAAAGCTACACCATTTTTTGGGGATACAGGTCACTCCAAAATTAGGGGGTTTATTCCTTTCGCAGGAGGCTTATGCCTTTGAAATTCTTACTCGAGCAAAAATGGAGAACTGCAAACCTAGCTCCACTCCCTGTGACGCCGACTCCAAGCTCAGTAGTTCCACTGCTAGTGAACCTCTCTCTGATGGCACCTTATATACAAGTCTCGTCGGGGCACTTCAATATCTAACGTTTACCAGACTTGACATTGCATATGCGGTGCAACAGGTTTGTCCATTCATGCATGCCCCGCGTGAACCTCACTTTCAATTTCTTAAACGCATCCTACGGTACTTAAAGGGTACAATGTCTCATTGTCTCTTAAGCACCCCATCCAAGTCCACGAAGCTTACAGCATATTCTGATGTCGACTGGGGGGTTGTCCGGACTTAAGACACTCTACCTCGGGTTACTGCGTCACAGAGTTTACAAGCTTGACAAAGCTCACAGAGTTTACAAGCTTGACAAAGCTCTGTATGGTCTTCACCAAGCCCCAAAAAAAGTGGTATGAGACTCTATCATCCTTTCTTCTTGAACATGGATATGAAAGAGGAAAGATTGATCAGACTCTCTTCAGAAGAACAAAAGGAAAAGATATGCTGTTAGTCCAGATTTATGTGGATGACATTATATTTGGCTCTACAAACAATCAACTCTGCAAAGAATTTGAAGACCTAATGCATTCAAAATTCCAAATGAGTGTAATGGGAGAACTCATATTCTTTTTAGGAGTTCAAGTCCAACAGACAGCAGATGGAATCTTCATCAACCAATCCAAATATGTGGATACAATGCTAAAGAAGTTTCATTTTGCTGATTGTCAGTTTACCAGTTGACACCAAAGTGAAGATTGGACTTGATCCAGAAAGCAAATATGTTGATCTGACTCACTATCGATTTATGATAGGCTCACTTATGTATCTAACTGCTAGCAGACCTGATATTATGTTTGGTGTTTGTGTGTGTGCCAGGTATCAAGCTCATCCAAAAGAATCACATGTGAATGCAATCAAGAGGATATTCAGATATCTAAAGAGCAAACCAGCTCTTGGGTTATGGTATCCAAAGAAAAGAGACTTCAATTTCTATGCATTCACAGATAGTGATTATGGAGGATACAACTTCGATAGAAAATCCACATCTGGAGGTTGACAATTTCTTGGTCCCAGATTGGTTTCATGGCAATGCAAGAAACAGACAAACGTATCTGTATCAACAGCAAAAACTGAGTATATTGCAACATCAGCATGTTGCTCTCAAGTTCTTTGGATTCAAAATCAGATGCTTGATTATGGTTTTAACTTCTTGCACACACCAATTCACATTGACAACACAGCAGCTGTTTTCATAACTAATAATCCAGTTCAGCACTCAAGTAGGAGTTTTATGGGGAGATTGTAATGGTGATGGTTATGGTGATGGTACAAATGGAGATGCATAGTCATGAATTTCAGGTTTAGTGTGAGAATCACCCCCTGCACCATCTTGGGGTGACACTGACCTTTGCCTATCAACACCATCAGCTTGCTCATCAGAAGCTTGTTCTTCACTGTGATCATGAGCATCTTGTTCTTCTCATTGTTCTTCTGGATTGATCTATTGAAGCATCCAAGGAATAATAGGTGATTGAGCTCCACTGTAGAAGTTTCTAGGATCCCTCTTCTTGATGTACTTGTATGATTTAGCATCATAATGAAGAACATCTAGAGCTGGTCCCTCCGTGGTTAGATTTGGGAATGCATCATTTATCAAGCATTGAATGAATCTAGGATACATGAGGAACTTGTGTCTCCTTCCCTCTTGAATATTTGATATCAGACCATTAAATACATAAGCAGACATGTTGAATGGTTTGTTTGTGCATAGAGCACAAATTGCTAACGAAGTTATGATTGGAATATCATTCCACCCTGTTTTTCTTTTGGATAAACAGTGCTGGAATATGTGGATTAGAAATCTTCAAGGCAAATCAACTAATCCCTTTACAATCTGCTTAGCTTCAAATCCCCCTTCATACCTAATTTCTGCAAAGAATGTAGTGATATCATCCTCATCCAACTCTATTGGTGCATCAACATCATCACCAAAATGCAGACATCTTCTTACAGAATCTTCAGTTATTATCAAAGTGTGCTCATCATCAATTCTTCCAGATATGTTGGTGCATCAACTGTGCTTAATTTCAAAAATTGCAAGACTGTCATGACTTACCAGATATGTTGGTAGGCTCAACTTGAAAGAGAAGATACATGCAATGATGATTTAAAATCTTATTTAATAGTGAAACACTCATCACAAAGTACAGGTATGTATTCGCTTATCTGAGTGCATGTGTGTGTAGTAACCTAAACACACCAGGTAATGATACTTTACGAATCTCTTTCACCTACATCCAGTTTCATCTTTGTTTTGCTAAGCAAAGACCTGATGAAACATACACATAGTGTAGATGTCCAGATCCAAAAGATTCCCAATGAGGAACACATCCAAATTGGATGAATCTACAAAAGCAATACATTCCAAGTGAATGAACAAAAGAATCCCATCATGGATCACCTTCCAAAGTGAAGTGATAGGAATCCCAATATGAATCATCATGAAAAGGATCAAAATAAAAGAATCCCAATGAGGATCAGTGAAAATAAGTTCTCATAACTTAAGTAACCTGGTAAGGAAAGTTGTGAAAAAGTTCTACCATGCATTGTATAAGGATGGTTGATCATTCCATGCTTGTGTGTGTGAGGTACACATTGAATAATTAAATCAACCAAAAACATGATAAAAATCATTTACATAAAATATCAACCTGGTATAAGAAGACAAACATACCTTCAATCATCAAGTTCATAAACATGTCCATTTTCATAAATGATGCATATGTGTAATGTAAGATTGATATGATCCCAACAAAAGATATACTTCTCTTCTTACTAATAATCATAATAAAATTCAAAAAGTTTTTAAATCTTTAAAGTTTCTATCCAAATGTGGACATAAACTTTAGGGGGGGGGGGGGGTAATTTAAAATTGTTAAGTCAGTCTATATTTTTGTTTACTAGCTTAAATTACTTTCTTAAAAAAATCAAACAAAACAAAAAGAACTTTGGTGTTGTTGCAAAAAGTTATACCATAGTATCTCAGCTTATGCAGATTTTTGTGAACATGACAAGTCCAAGATCAGTCAAGCAACGGGAAACTTATATCTCTTCTGATATACAAGTCAATCCAAGCAAGAATTGACAACCTTAACAGTCAACAACCTCATAAGAAAAATCAATCAAGGACATCTCTTCATAACATGAAAAACCAAATCAGACACATTAATTTATAATTAAGTTCAAAGTTAATACAAGTAAGTGCATTGGTTAATGCGGGTGAAGATAACCTATGCATATAACGAATGCGGGTAGCTCTTTATTTCCAAGTAAAACTAATGCGGACAAAAAGTGCACTCTACCGCATTAGTGTGTCACAAGTATACACTAAAATTTGAAGTGGTAAAACCTATGCGGAACAAAAATGTTCTATCGCATTTGTCAATGCGGATAAAATGTTTTTCAAAGTGTCCAATCGCATTTGTCAATGCGGATAAATTTACACATCCGCATTCGTTTTACTCATCCGCATTTTTGGATGTGTATCTTCAATTTTCAAATAAAAATAAAGTGTGATCTCTTTTGACAATGCGGATAACAGTAAAGGTGGATTTTATTCTTCCGCACTTGCTACAGTGCACAAATATTGATGAACCTTGTTCTTCCGCATTTGCCACTGTGCTCAAATGCTGATGGAAGAAAACTAAAGTAATAAATCTTCCGCATTTGCTACAGTGCACAAATGTTGATGAACCTTGTTCTTCCGCATTTGCCACAGTGCTCAAATGTTGATGGAAGAAAACTAAAGTAATAAATCTTCCTCATTTGTTACAGTGCACAAATGCTGATGAACTTTGTTTTTCCGCATTTGCCACAGTGCACAAATGCGGATGGAAGAAAACAGAAGTAACAAAACTTCCGCATTTGCTACAGTGTCTAAATGCGGATGCCTAAAACCACAAGTTAAACACTTCCGCATTTACAACAGTAAAAGGCGGTTAAAGTTCATCAAATTCTCTCTTCCGCATTTACAACAGTAAACAAATGCGGATGACCAAAAGACTTAAAATTCCACTTCCGCATTTGCTACGGTGACAAAAATTGTGACCGCATCTGTTTTGAAACTTGTAAAATTTTGTAAAAGCCATTATTTGACTATTTAAAGGAATTTCAAAGGGTCATTTAATACTTTTCAAATTTGAGAGACTAAATAGTAAGACGAGCACAAGTACACTATACACCCTCTATGATCATCTTCATCATAAACAACCAAAGACTTCTGTGTGATTCAACTCAACTTGTTCTTGTAATCGACTCTAAATCTTCAGTAGCATCGAAAGAAAGGTGAAATTTCCAAAAAATTCATCGTGACCTAACTTTCGGACTGTCAAAATCAAACAAAGAACCAAATGATAATGAAGAACACCAAAATCTGATTTATTCAAAGATATGATATAC
>BJCM01266151.1:0-12148 GCA_018326385.1 Flaveria bidentis | reverse complement strand
AACAGACCAGAAAATTATTGCCTGGAAGTATGATAGTGCATGGAATATGTTTATGGTTAAAAGGATCTCCGGTCTAGTGCAATTATTTACAAAGTACTTTGCTCTGGTAAATGCACTTGAGATTCATGACCTGAAAGAACTGGCTAATCTGGAGCTGATCAACCATAATGCCATTTTAGAGGATATGAATTTGAAGGAATACTCAAAATGTTAAAGAGAACCAACAAATTCAATTCTTTGAAAGCAACATGTATGATGAAAGACAAAACATTCATGAATCCTCTGGAAATGAAACAGACAAAACCAGATGAAGAAGTAGTGTTCCTGAACTTAGAGTGAAACCTACTGAAGCATTGAAAAGAAAAATGGTAGCTGGAACATATTCCTCAACACCAATTTCAAATGTTTATTAAGATAAGAAGAGCTATGAATTGGTGATTGAGAGGAAGTGGAGAGGCAAAGAAGGTGCTGAAATCAGATTATTCAGTGGCTATGAAGTGAGACTACTGGATCAATCATACATTCAATACATATACACAAGGCACTTCAGAGAGATATCAAAAAAATTGGGTGAAGAAGATCTACATTTCTTTCTAAAGTGTATCAAACTATTGATGATGGCTTATGATCAGATTAGTGCTAAGAGGGAGAAAAGGAAGAAGATGAAGACACCTTTGCAATTGGGCAACATTGTCAAACTTGAAGTTGATGTAGATGGTTCTATCTTGATTCACATAGATGGGCTATCAACTGTGTCTATTTGGGAACCAATCTCTCTAAAGAAGCTACCAATTGAAGCCATTCATGATATGAGCAGAATGAAGATTCATGTACTAAGCAAGGACAAAATGTCAGATGCTCAAGATTTTGTCAATATGATCAAGGCAATTTTGGATCCAAGACAAGCAACATATTTTACACCATCAAAAGAACCAGTTGAATCATCACAACATCAATCACCTCCCAAACATTGAGGAAAACTAGGCTGTATAATCCTTAGGGGGAGTATTGTTGCACCCTGAAAGGATCATACATGCTAACTCAATGGGTGATTTGATGATTGCTCTGCTGGTATCCCTCAAGCCCAAGAAGAAATGCTGATGAAATTCTGCTAAGGAAAAGAACAAGTGTTGTCTTCCGCATTTGTTAATGTGGAAGACATAACACTAACGCGGACAAGTATTTAATCTTCCGCATTGACTAATGCGGAAGACAAAATGATAATGCGTACAAGTATTTACACTTCCGCATTGACTAATGCGGAAGACTAAAAGTTAATGCGGACAAGAATTTTCTCATCCGCATTGACTAATGCGAATGACCAAAGAAATGCGCATAAGTATTAGTTCATCCGCATTAACCAATGTGGATGACCAACATACTAATGCGGATGATCAAGTGAAGAAATGTTGATCAAGATTAACTCATCCGCATTTGTCAATACGGATGAACAAGCACAGATGCTGATCAAGACTTAGATTAGTTTCTGATGTAATAGTTCAGGGGTAGTTTAGTTATTTTGTAGAGGCATCTTGTCTGCCTATAAATAGAATAGATAACCTCGTACCTGAGGTGACGGCTAATAGACATAGAGAATTTTTGTTGTAATTATTCTCTGTAATCAATCAACTTTCATTTATTCAATACAAAAGCAATTATGAGTATTTTTCTTGCATTGAATGTTCTTTGATGGTTTGTTTCCGCCATTCAATCATTGACTTGATTACCATATTCGATTCATAGTATGAATATCATTCTTACTCAACCCAGTCAGTGATGATATGGTGATATTGGTGATTGATGAGGTGGTGAGTTTGGTTGTGGTGTTGGTTGTGGTGTTGGTTATGGTGATGGTGGTGATGTTGGTTGTGGTATTGGTTGTGGTGATGGTAATGGTATTGGTATTGGTTGTGGAGATGGTGGTAGTGTTGGTTGTGTAGCTTGCTCATCAGCAGCTTGTTCTTGTCCTTGATCTTCTTGATTTATCTGTTGAATCATCCAAGGAAGAAGAGGTGAGTGAGCTCCACTGTAAAAGTTTCTGGGATCGCTCTTCTTAATGTACTTGTATGATCTTGCATCATAATGAGGAATATCAAGCATCAGTCCCTCAGTAGCAATATCTGGAAATGATTCATTTATCAGGCACTGAATAAATCTTGGATACATCAAGAACTTGTATCTTCTCCCCTCTTGTATGTTTGAAGTCAGACCATTAAAAACATAGGCAGACATATTGAATGGTCTGTTGTGCAGAGAGCACATATTGCTGAGGAAGTGGTGATTGGAATATCATTCTATCATGTTTTTCTCTTGGATAAGAAGTGCTGAAACATATGGATAAGAAATCTCCAAGGCAGATCAACTAATCCTTTAACAATTTTTTTAGCTTCAAATCCTCCTTCATAAACAATCTCATCAAAGAATGTGGTTATTTCATCATCATCCAGCTCTAGTGGTGCATTAACATTATCACCAAAATGTAAGCATCTTCTAATAGAATCTTTAGTGATGCTTAGAGTATGATCATTGTCAATCTTTCCAGATAAAGTTCTAACACCGTCTGCTTCAATTACCTCAGCTGAATTCCAGAAAGACCTAATGAGGTTCTCATAGATGGTGGGTCTAAACAACCACTAACATATCTCTGTGTCCCTCAGCTTAGAGTATGATCATTGTCAATTCTTCCAGCTAAAGTTCTACCCTTGTTGTAGAGATAAATCTGATCATATCTCTGTGTCCCTCAGCTTCAAGCACATTAGGGTTTAAACAACCACTGACATTATGGAGCTTGCTCCATGAAAGATTTGCCATATAATCTAGATAAGAGACATGTGTGTCAGTTTTGATGAGAACTCATGTGTACCGTTTATCAGTTTGACTTTAAATGGTCAAAGATGAATGTTTGATGTTACTGTATCATTGTTGTCACATCAAATGGAGAATTTGTTGTTCAACAAACACAGTTTCTATGTTGAACCATTTATTAGATGTTATTTCATTGATTTGTTACACATTTTCATTTTTCATCATGCTCTATTCTTACAACAAACATGACTATAAAGGTTTTCATGATGAGAAGAATTTCTATTAGTTTGCATGATCATTGAAGTCGAAAAGGTGTATTATATTACATCAATAAATATAATTTTTTGTATCCTTCATTAGCATTTGGTTCTTTGTTTGATTTAGGTTTAACAGTCTGAAAGTTAGGTCTTGATGAAAGTTTTGGAAAATTCACCTTGTTTTCGATGCAACTGTAGGTTCAGAATTGATAACAAGAACAGGTTAAGTAGAATCACACAAAAATCTTTGATTGTTTATAATGAATATGATCAAAGTGGGTGTACTGTGTATTTGCGCTTGTCTAACTATAAAGTCCCTCAAATTTGAAAAGTATTAAATAACCCGTTTAAATTCCAAGAAATAGTCAAATAATGGCTTTTACAAGATTTTACAAGTTTTAGAGCAAATGCGGTCAACACTGTAGCGAATGCGGAAGTGTAAATTTTAAGTCTCTTGGTCATCCACATTTGTTAACTTTAGCAAATGCAGAAGACAAAACTTTGGATTTTAACTACCCGCATTTGTTCCCTGTTGTAAATGTGGAAATGTTGAACTTGTGATTTTATGTTATCCGTATTTACACAATGTAGTAAATGCAGAAGTTTTGTTACTTCTATTTTCTACCATCCGCATTTGTTTACTATGACAAATGATGAAGTAAAAAGTTCATCAGCATTTTAACACCGTAGCAAATGTTGAGGTATAACTTGTGATTTTATTCAACTGCATTAACACACTGTAGCAAATGTGGTAGTGTTGTTAATTTAGTTTCATCCTATCCGTATTTGTGCATTGTGGCAAATGTGAAAGAGCAAAGTCAATCAACATTTGTGTAACTGCACCAAATGCGGTTGACAACACTTGGTCAGCATTGCATTATGGCAAATGCGAAAGAGAGATGTTCGTCAGCATTTGTCTACTATAGCAAATGTGAACGAATGAAGTTCATCAACATTTGTCTACTGTAACAAATGCGACTGATAAAATTTAGTCAGCATTTGCTCACTGTATCAAATGCGGTAGAATAAAATCCACATTTACTTCTTCACTTTGAACTAAAGAGATACTCGCATTGGTTATATGCATGGGTTACCTTCACCCGCATTAACCAATGCACTTACCTGCATTAGCTTTGAACTTAATCAAAGTTAATGTGTCTGAATTGGTTTTTCATATTATGAAGTATTATCCTTGATTGATTTTTCTTATGAAGTTGACTATTGAGATTGTTAATTCTTGCTTGGATTGACTTGTATGTCACAAGTGATACAAGTTTCCCAATTTTAACTGATCTTGGACTTTACATGCTTCCAAGAATCTGCATAAGTTGAGGTACTATGGTATAACTTTTTGCAACAACACCCAAATTCTTTTTGTTTTGTTTTGAAAGTAAGTTAAGCTAGTAAACAAAAATATAGACATACTCAAAAAATTTTAAATTACTCCACCAAAAGTTTATATCCACATCTGGATAGAAACTTTAAAGATTTAAGAACTTTTTGAATTTTATTATGATTATTAATAATGAAGAGAATTGTATCTTTTTTTGGGATCATATCAGTCTTACATTACACATGTGCATCCTTTATGATTAAATGGCCATGTTTTTGAACTTGATGATTGAAGGTATGTTTGTCCTCTTAAACTCATACTAGGTTGATATTTTGATGCAAATGATTTTTATCATGTTTTTGGTTGATTTAATTATTCAATGTGTACCTAACACACAAGCATGGAATAATCAACCATCCTTATACAATGCATGGTAGAACTTTTTCACAACTTTTCTTACCAAGTTACTTAAGTTATGAGGACTCATTTTCACTTATCCTCATTGGGATTCTTTTACTTTGATCCTTTTCATGATGATCCACATTAGGATTCTTTTCACTTCATTTTGGAAGGTGATCCATAATGGGATTCTTTTGTTCATTCACATGGAATGTATTGCTTTTGTAGATTCATCCTATTTGGATGTGTTCCTCATTGGGAATCTTTTGGATCAGGACATCTGCACTATGTGCATGTTTCATCAGGTCTTTGTTCAGCAAAACAAAGATGAAACTGATATAGGTGAAAGAGATTCACAAAGTATCATTACCTGGTGTGTTTAGGTTACCACACACACATGCACTCAGATAAGCCAATTCATACCTGTACTCTGTGATAAGTATTTCAATATTAAATAAGAATTTAATTCATTACTACATGTATCTTCTCTTCCAAGTTGAGCCTACCAACATATCTGGTAAGTCATGAAAGTCTTGCAATTTTTGAATTTAAGCACAGTGAATGATATAATGATTGTAATTATATCATTTCCCAAAGATTATTTTCTTCATCACAATTGATTTCTTTTTGTGGTTTTCTGATTTTTTTAATGTTTTTGATGTTTCTCATGGTTTTACTCAAGGTTAATCATACCAATTGACTGAACCAAGAATTCAAACCTACCAGGTTCAAATGCCTTGGTAAATAAATCAGCTAATTGATTTTTAGTTAGTACTTGAATCAATTTGATTAATCCCTTTTCATCACAATCTCTCAAAAAGTTATATCTAATTTCAATATGTTTTGTTTTTGAGTGCTAAACTGGATTATTAGTTATGAAAACAGCTGTTGTGTTGTCAATGTAAATTGGCGTGTGCAAGAAGTTAAAACCATAATCAAGCATCTGGTTTTGAATCCAGAGTACTTGAGAGCAACAAGCTGATGCAACAATATACTCAGATCCTATTGTGGACACATATACATTTGTCTGCTTCTTGCATTGCCAAGATACCAGTCTGGGAGCAAGAAATTGACAACCGCCAGAGGTGGATTTTCTGTTGAAGTTGCATCCTCCATAATCAATGTCTGTGATGGCATAGAGATTAAATTTTCCTTCCTTTGGATACCATAACCCAAGAGCTGGTTTGCTCTTCAAATATCTGAATATCCTCTTGACTGCATTCACATGTGATTCTTTTGGATCAACTTGATATATGGCACACACACAAACACCAAACATTATGTCAGGATCAGGTCCACTAGTTTGCCTTCAGGATCAGGTCCAGTCTTTACTTTAGTATCCACAGGAGTTCTGATAGACTAACAGTCAACAAAGTGGAATTTCTTTAACATGGTTTCCATATATTTTGATTGATTGATGAAGATTCCATCTGCTGTCTATTGGACTTCCACCCCTAGAAAGAAGGTTAGTTCCCCTATAGCACTAATTTGGAATTTTGAGTGCATAAGGTCTTTAATTTCTTTGTAGAGTTACTTGTTTGTAGAGCCAAATATAATGTCATCCACATAGATCTGGACTAACAACATATCTTTTCCTCTTGTTCTTCTGAAGAGAGTCTGATCAATCTTTCTTCTTTCATATCCATGTTCAAGAAGAAAGGATGATAGAGTCTCATAACACGGCTTGATGAAGAACATACAGAGCTTTGTTAAGCTTGTAAACTCTGTGAGGGAAATCTGGATCTTCAAAGCCAGGTGGTTGACTCACATAGGCATCCTCAGCAATCTTTCAATACAGAAAGGCAAACTTTACATCCATTTCATAAACAGTAAATTTCATGGATGCAAAATATGTTAGAAAGATTCTGATTGCTTCTAGTCTGGAAACAGGTGCAAACACTCCGTCATAGTCGATTCATTCTTCTTGAGTGTATTCTTGTGCTACTAATCTTACTTTGTTTCTGATGACGATCCCTCTATCATCAGTCTTGTTCCTATACAACCATCTGCTACCGATGGGGTATTGTCCTTCGGGAAGATCTACCAGTTGCCATACTTCTAGTTTCTTGAATTGGAGCAATTCTTCGTACATTGCTTCAATCCAGCTATTGTCTTGAAGTGCCTCTTTGATGTTCTTGGGTACTGTTTGACATAAAAAGCATGAGAACAAACAGATGTTTGCAATACTTTATTTGCTTCTTGTCACCCTCTCATTGAGATCACCAACAATGGTTTCAACTGGATGGTTCTTGTGTATTCATGTGGTTGGAATGGATTCACCAGCAATCGTTACATCAAGATTGGAGACATTCAGTTCATTATGGTCAGGGGCACATTCATCTAGTACTGTTGTTGAATTATGAAGATTGTCAGACTCTATTTTAGTTCCTGCTTCTGCTTTAGCAGCAGTGTGATTGCTTACATCATTTGATGTCCTTTGTGTTTCAACTAGAGGAATAGCCTGTTTTTGATTTCTGATCTTAGTTGACAGATCATCTGAGTGAGATGGTACCAGGCTTGGACCTCCTTCAGAAGAAACACTAAGGTTTTGTGACGGTTGTCTGCTGGGATAAGCTTGAAGCGGAACATCTTCATTCATGCATTCATAAAATGTGGGAGGAATCAATGGAAAATCATCAATTCTTTCTACAGTTGACGAATTATCACTTGAATGTAGATTTCCTACATTAGACAAATGAAATTGTTCAAATGATTTTATAAACATGTCAATATCAAACAACCAGTCGGGACCATTTGTAGATTTGGGAAACAAATGTTCCTTGAATTGAACATTTTTTGATTCATCAATAATGTTTAATCTAGGATTAAACACTCTGTAAGCCTTTGAAACAGAAGAATAACATACAAAGAATCCTTTATCAGACTTGGAGAAAACTTTCCCAAATAGTCTCGGGTGTTTAATATTGAGACAGGACAACCAAATGATTTGAGGAATCCAATAAATGATTTCCTATGAAAGAGCAGATCATATGGAGTTATGTTACTTTCTTTAACAATTAGAGTTCGATTTTGTACAAAGCACGATGTATTAACTGCTTCCGCCCAAAAGGTGATTGGCAGTTTAGTATCGGCTAGCTTCGTTCTTGCTGCTTCAATCAGTGTTCTATTTCTCCTTTCAGTTGTCCCATTTTATTGAGGAGTTCTAGCTGCACTGAATTGATGAGCAATGCCTTTGGTTGCATAAAAGGAGCTCATACTTTCATTTTTGAATTCAATACCATTATCACTTCTTATAATTTTGACCATAAGATCAAGTTGATTTTCAATTTTAGTGATAAATTCTTATATGATTTGAGATGTCTCAGCTGATATTTTCTTTTGTTGGGTCACTTTATTTTCTTTAGGGGATGAATCAGAATCAACCTTTTTTGTAGTTTGCTTCACAACACTACCTTTGTTTGATTTTTTGGGCTATTTCTATTTCTTCAACCCATTTCTCACCTCTTTCTCAAACTGTTCAGCATGTTCCTTGTTGTTGATATCAAACCCAACTCCCTGCATTAATATTGAAGACTGAGGGTCTGATAATGTTTTATGTGTTGAACTCAGTGATACTGTTTGTTTCTTTTGAAGTGAAACCTTTTCTAATTTGCTTGAATTTTTTGGAGATTGATCTCATTATCAGAACTGCTCTCAGAAGTGGGTTTCACTAACTTCACATATTTCTTTTTACCTTGTAAAACATAGGGTATGAATTTTATAAAAGGGATAATTGCTTTAACAGGGCTTGAGGGTTTCATGACACTCACTGTCTTGTCTGAACACTCTTTGATTTTGATTGAGTGACCTAACTTGATTTTATCCTCATTTGTTTCAATATAAACATCAGGTTTGTTTTGAGGATTGGTCACTTGTTTTACTATAGATTTAAGTTCCATAGTTTTAGTTTCAATTTCTTCAGTGAGTGACACAGATTCAGGCATGACAGTGTAGTTGTCCTTGTATGGTGGAGGACATGAATTATACCTAATCCCCGACATGTCTTTTGGATCCTTTTCAGAATCAAGCATCTCTTGCAGCTTGATTGAAGACATTTGAAACTTTTCAAGTTTCACTTCAGTCATTGAATGTTTAGCCTTTAGATTGAGCTAACTTTTCAGTAAGTAGCTCATTCTCAGCTGCAAGAGTGTACTTTTCACCTTGCAGTTTTTCTATGTCAGAGATAAGAGATTTGATTTTGATTTCAAAGCCTTTTATTTCTCTCTTCATCATCTCTGACTTTACATTTTCTTCTTTAATTTATTCTGCCAGTTTATGGTTATGCTCCCTATAACCTTGCAATTCATTAATGCATTTTTCACTACAAAGGTTAGATTTTATCTCAGTAGGCATTGGAGATGGACCATCATTAATGTGAGCCATAAGAGCATGATTTTGAAATTGAGGCTTGACTACCTCTGCATACACACTCCAGTCACATACCCCATCTTGCTTTATCACTAGAGTACTGCCAGAAGACTAACTGCTTCCATGAGCTTTATTTGTTAGTTTGGGTGAATTTTGATATGATTGGTGTTGATGAGAATGATGATACTGTTGCTATTGTTTGTTGGAGTGAAAGCTTGAGTTAGGCTGTGAGGATGACTGGCCTTGAGAGTTCCTTTGATAGTTGTTTCTCTTGGGGGCATTGCATTCTCTGGAGAAGTGGTCAGCCATGCCATAGTTGAAGCATTTCACCTTTGATTTATCATATCCAAATTTTGTATTTTCATTTAGGCTCAGCTTTTGGCCTCTTCTAAAGAATTTCTTGGCTCTCATGGCAATCATGGCCATTTTCCATTGTAGATCCATTTCTTCCATATCATCAGGATCCATTTCCTCTAGATCTTCCTGAATTAGATGAGCAGAAGTGAGTCTTCCTCCTAAGTATGCTTCAAAGCTTGCAACAAAGGCATTATAAGTTTCCTTTTGTTCTTCTGATCTTGTGTCTTCAGGAGTGGTTTGAGGAGCAGTAGTGACTCTAGATTTTTCAGATGATGTTGATGGATGATTGATTGGTGGAGTTGCAAAGAAGCCAATGTTGTTCAGTTGATCTCTTGATGAGATAAAATCATCCTCCTTAGTGATGAAGGCATTTTCCACAAAATGAGATTCTGATGGAAATTTGTAAGCCTCAATCACTCTTGGTCCACCAAGATTTCTGCTTCTTTCATCAAGTTCTAATGCTTCTATTTTGGCTATCATGATATCAAAAGTAGTACTCTCAAATCAAGAGTATTTTTTAGCATTGTTACATTTTGTTTTCAGCTTTCAGGGAGGCTATGAAGGATTTTCTTGTTTAATACTTTAATCTTGTAAGTGACACCAATGATTTCCAAGTCATTTACCAACTGTACAAATCTGTGCAGTTGTTTGGATATGGACTCTCCCTTACTGTGGTGGAATGTTTCATACTGATTAACAAGCTTATCCTTGTTAATTTGTGTTACCTCACTGCTTCCTTCACACATAATTTTCACTGCCTCCCACACAGCTTTTGTAGTACCATACTTCTCCAATCTTTGTGGCACATCCATCTTGAGTGCATAAGTTAGAATGTAGTAAGCTTTAAGGTCAATCTTGATTTTCTTATAGTCTTCATCATCTAGAGTTAGATCTTCAATAGGTATTCTTGCAGTTTGTAAATTGTAGCTTGATCTGCAGATAGAGTGACAAGGATGTGTGGCTCCTTGCATATTGAGATCCAAAAATCAGGATCTACACCTATGATGTAATTCCTAAACCTGATTTTCCACTGTTTAAACTCAGATTTGTATTTAAGCATATGAGGTTTAGGTGTATGACCAAGTTCTGAGTAACTGTTAGAATCCATTTTAACAAAAAGTTTAACTTGTATAAATATAGATTTAGATAATTTTAAGATTGATTAGCCCAACTTGTCCAAACAGTTCAAATTCTAAGTAGAGTTGATGATATTCTCTACTAGCAACTCGATTACCAGATCAATCGAATTCTATTCAGTTCTTGCGCAGATCTGAAAGAGAACCGAGAGCCAAAGCTCTGATACAATCGACTGGGTAAGTAAGATTGAGATTCTTACTGTGAATCGAATATGGTAATCAAGTCAATGATTGAATGGCGGAAACAAAAAATCAAAGAACATTCAATGCAAGAATTATACTAATAAATGCTTTTGTATTATATATATGAAAGTTGATTAATTATAGAGAATATATGAAAACATAAATTCTCTATCTATCAGTCGTCACCTCAAGTACAAGGTTATCTATTCTATTTATAGGCAGACAAGATGCCTTTTACAAAATGACTAAACAACCCCTGACCTATTACATCAGAACTAGTCTAAGTCTTCATCCGCATCTTTGCTTGTTCATCTGCATTGGCAAATGCGGATGAGTTGACTTGATCAGCATTTCCACTTGATCATCCGCATTAGTATGTTGGTCATCCGCATTGGTTAATACGGATGAACAAATACTTCTGCGCATTTGTTCGGTCATCCGCATTTGTCAAATGCGGATGAGAAAAGTCTTGTCTGCATTAATACTTGGTCTTCCGCAATTGTCAATGCCAAAGAATAAATACTTGTCCGTATTTGTTTTATGTCTTCCGCATTGACAAATGTGGAAGACAATACTTGGTTTTTTTCTTGAGCAAGATCTTCATCTGCATTTCTTCTTGGACTTATGGGATTCCAGCAAAGCAATCATCAAATCACCCATTGAATTGGCATGTATGATCCTTTAAGGGTGCAACATCACCATATTCACTGACCACAAGAGCTTGAAGTACTTCTTTGAGTAGAAAGATTTGAACATGAGGCAGAGGAGATGGTTGGAGCTTATAAAAGATTAAGATTGTGAGATCCACTACCATCCGGGTGAAGCCAATATGGTGGTGGATGACCTTAGACGAAAAGAGAGTCCCGAACCGATTCGGGTGAAAGCGTACCAGTTAATCATGACCTCAGATCTGATGAAGCAAGTCAAGGAGTTACAAGATGAAGCGTTGAAAGAAGATCATCTTAACTCTGAAAGAATAAGAGGCCTGGTTGCGGAATTGGGTGAAAACATGCTTGGTTTTAGAACCCGATTTGGACGAATGTGGATTCCTTGTTTTGGGAATCTACGTATGAAGATCATGGATGAAGCTCACAAGACTCGGTATTATGTTCTGCAGGACCGTTGAAGGCTTGCAAATTACAACACAACAACACAATGAGGAGAGTGACTCAAACTTAATCAAACAGTGAACTGGATTAACCACACAAGATGAAACTAAGAACACAAGTAATTGATGAGACAGAACCAAAAGAACACAAGGAAATGGGTTTTCAAGATTGCAGTATATTGCTTTCTCAGGTTCTATTACA
>BJCM01266150.1:7718-24671 GCA_018326385.1 Flaveria bidentis | reverse complement strand
ATCTCCTATAATATTATCCAAGGGATGATAGACGTTTAGACGTGAGCCAAGAGTTGTTAGAACAACCACCTTAGAGTCAAGATTATGAACATTTGGATCTGGATCTGAGGCAATAGGAGTCCGAGGTTTCGAAGGTTCGGAAGCATCACTAGCAGATGCTTGTGGTCATGTGGTAGTCGGAACCTGTACATCCTAGTTGATCTGATCATTTTCTACATTTTCTTCATCAGAGGAAGAGTCACTCACATCAAGTGCTCCCCCTGAGTTGGTAGGTGATTGACTTGTTGAATCTTGAGACGGTGTGTTCAAGACATCGTACATCATCTTGTTTGCCAACTCATCTTCTGAAGAAGAAAGAGGTATGTTGAAGGACTTGAAGAATCCATCATACTCGAAGAAGTAAGCAGGCCCTTTTCCAGCAGGCGGTGTGATATATCTCTGAACATCAACATTACACCACACCTCTACCTGACCCGTTGAGTTGTTGCAAACTCTCTTGTTTGGTATGTTGTATCATAGAAAAATCCCTTCATCAACCTTCTCACTAAATATTCCCTCCCGAGTCTTCTTCAGCAGGGTGCACGGAGCACCAAACGGCTCGATATACTCTAAGTTAGGTTTACGTCATTGTAGTAACTCGTAGCACGTTTTCCATGGCGTTTCACTACCAGAACTCGATTAAGCGTGTAACACGCATTTGCCACTGCTTCATTCCAGAATTGAATAGGCAGTTTCGAGTCTGCCAGCATAGTACATGCCGTTTCTATCAAGCTACGGTTCTTCCATTCAGCAACTCTGTTCATCTGAGGGGTGTAGGCCGAGGTAAATTGATGCACAATTCCCTTTTCCTTTCTATAGGCCTCCATCCACTGATTCTTGAACTCGGTTCCGTTATTTGAGCGCATCTGTCATACCTTCAGCTTGTATAGGGATTGCAGTGTAGTTACCAATTCCTTGAAGGATTCAATTGTTTCTGATTTGGATTTCAGTAACATTACCCAAGAGGATCTTGAGTAGTCATCAGTAACTACATAGCAATACAAATCGCCTGTGATGCTTCTTGTACTGACTAGACCAAAAAGATCCATGTGAAGGAGCTCAAGAGGAAGTTCTATAGAATGAACTTTCTTTTCCTTATGAGACTTTTTCGTCTGTTTGCCCTTTTTGCACGCAACACAGAAATCCGCGAGTTGGAAGTTTTTGACATTTACTCCCCTTAGTAGGTCATTCTGTACCAAGTGATTCATCTTCCTCGGATTTATGTGTCCCATTCTCCTATGCTAGGAGATTGAGTCCTTCTCAGAAGCTTTGGACAAGAAGCACTGAACTTCATGATCCGTTGTGGAGGCCTTTGAGAGATCCAAGACATAAAGATCATTATATCTTGAAGCTGACATTAGTATTTAGTTCTCCGGAATCACGTAGTCCTTCTTTAGAACGTAGCACTTCTTGTTGTCAAATACTACCTTGAATCCTTTATCACAAATTTGAGAGACTGAAAGCAAGTTATTTTGTAATTGTTGGACGTAGTTTACCTTATCAAACTTAACTTTCTCATTTCCCACTTCTCCTTGGGCTGTGATGTACCCGCCTTTGTTTCCAGCAAATGAAACATGCTCTTCTTTAATTTTTCTAACATTTGATAAGAGAGCTTTGTTCCCTGTCATGTGCCTGGATGCTCCATATCTACAATCCACATGTTAGTTTCAGCACTATAGCGAACAACCTGCACATTCAATGAAAACATTAGTTCATGTTAGGAACCCAAGCCTTCACTGGCTTGGGTTTCCCTGAGGCATCACACAACATAAACTCCACCCATTAACCATTCAAGGTTGAGAGAACTACAGATTTCTGTTTGTTCTCATTTTCAAACATTGAGGCAGATTTTTCTTTCCATAGGCCAGCTTTGTGTAAGGCCTGTTTATGATAAACAGACGAGTGGCTGATAGATTGAACTTTGGGTTCACTATCCCTTTTAGGAGGTGTCAAAGGGTTCCTCTTAGAAGAGCTAGTTGTAGTTGCAGAAAGTTCAACTTTCCTCCTCTGTGTCTTGTAATAAGGACAATGAGACGCTATGTGACCATACTCTCCACAATTATAGCAGGATCTGCTTTCAATTTTATGGTTTCTATGTTTTGGTGGAGATGTAGATGTCACACAGTTGACCTTATTATGTTTGGATTGAGACACTTCTTTGTTAGATGTATGAGTTGGTCTTACTAACTTAATTGTTTTACCTAGTTTTACATCTTTGATCTCTTGTTTACCTGGACTGTGACATGACGCTCGTGATTTATTAGGTTTTATAGTCTTTTTAGGTTCTGGTTTGACTTTGTTTGACCCTGACTTTAAATTAACTTTTTCAAATTCTTTTTCCAGGTTACCACAAGGCATCTTTCCTATTGCCTTTGAAGTGGCCTCCTTCTGTTTAGAGTCAGATTCACTTGATTTACTTATAGAACCTGGATCATTTACCAGAGGAGTGGACACCACGTGATCCTTGATGGGGTTATTGTTAATTGGTTTACCTTTGGTGTTCATCAAGGTCTCAAGTGGTGGTGTAAGCACTTTGTATCCCAGACCCTCCCCATTATTTTTCTCTCTCACTAAGTGTTGGACAATGTGTGATGAGCTTGTCCAACTATGCAGTTTTTGTTTTAAGGAGTTGACTTCTACTTCTAAAACTGCTTTCTGCTTCTTAGTGTCCTTTAGGGAGTTCAGATGAAGATGAAGCTCCAATCTTATCATTTTCTTTTCAGTTGAATATAGGAAAAGGATTTCCATTTCTAGTCTTCTCTGGCTTAGAACTATGTACAACAACCTCAAACCTATATATGATGTTCATACATATGAATTATACCAAATACAATAATAATATGAAATACTCAAAGACAAATAAACATCAAGATTCATATCATATTTCATTAAGTAGTCACATTACATAAGTGTAAGAAATGAAAGACTTTTACATTTAAGAAGATAACAAAGTTGATCCACAAAACCCTGTAAAGATTAAATGTAAAGGTTGATGCAACCCAAACACCCAAAGTCTCTCCTGAATGCATGCATAAGTGTACTAAAGTAGAATGCTTCGGAAGTTTCACACCAGCATTAGAAAAATACACTAAGTGTGAAATCTTCCAAATCCAATACCAATATCTTCTGAAGCCAAAGATGAAGTATTCCGAAACTTCAAAGACAAAGTCTTCCAAAGCCAACACTTGAAGATTGTTGGAGGTGTACAAGATATTCTATATTATCAACACAGTCAAAGTCAACAAACGTCAATGTCACGGTCAAAGTCAGCAAAAGTCAATTTCAACACTTGAAGACTATTAGTGCTCATGATTTGTTGAGTTTTATGGTGGTTTTTGTTCAATATCTAGTTTCAATCAATTTTTAGTTCCTTATCGGGTCTTTTTGATGTGGAAATGGATTGAGTTTAATTTATTTTAGTTGTGGAAGCTTTGTTAATCATCAAATCTCAAATTCATTGAGTTTTTGATGATTTCAGACTGATTTTGGGTTGAAAAGGGGTTTAAGGTTCAACCAGCAAAACTACTATTCTTTTTGCGAAACTACGATCATCTTCCAGCGAAACTACTGTTCTAGTTGTTCTATGAAACTAGTCTTTTTGAACGAAAGTTCATCAGTGCTTGTGAAGGTTTAACAAGTGAAATTGTTGCCGAAAGTGATTTTGAACAAAAGTTCAAGCTTGTTTCGTGCGAAGTTACTAGTGAAACTAAGCTTGTTGTGACAATTGGCTAGAGAAACTGCTGGTGAAATTGTCAGCGAAATTAGCTTCCTCTGCGAAAGTATTAGCAAAATTAGTTCTCACTGTGAAATTGTCTGTGAAGTTAGCTTTTTCTGCAAAATAGTCAACGAAATTATCTCTTTTCTTGCCGAAACTACATCAATCCCTGCGAAACTACAATGTCTAAGTTAACATCACTCACACTTGCCGATCTTTAAAGTGTTGCTCCCAATAGGCCTCTGAGACTCATTAACGTAGACAATTTTGAAGATTGGAAGAGATGTCTTAAAGCTTTCTTCTTCTACACTTATCACAACCAATGGTAATCGATTATTTCTAGTCCTCACATACCAACTGTCATTGTTGGTGATGTTGTCTCTCAAAATAAGGACCCGTCTTCTTTCATTGAAAAGGATCTAAAGTTGATCGATCCTGACCAAAAGGCTTTTGGTGCTTTTACTCTATGCCTGGCACCAGACATCTACAATCGTTTTGAAGAGCATAAAAATGTTGAATCTCTTTACGATGCTCTATGTGAGTTCTATGATGGTAAGATGATTTGGTAAAGGATAAGATCATTCAAGCTTAGAAGGAATTCAATTCCTTTTTCGGATACAAGAATGAGGGTCTGACAGACCTCACTAGTCGCTTCTTGATAGTTTCAAGCACCTTAAAGAAATACAATGAAAAGCTCTCTAATAGTTAACAAGCTACTAGACTCTCTCCCATCTCAGTGGAGTCTTTAGGTGAGAATGTTAAAGCAAGAGAGAGGGTTCACAGATTACAAGTTGATGGATATTATCAATAAGCTTAAATTGTTTGAGTTGGACATGAAGAGATGGAATTTAACCAGACCATGATGCCTACATCTGGTTTTACTCAAAATGTTGCCTTATTATCATCCGCTGCAAGCTTTCAAATACAGAATTCAATTCAAGGAGGAGTTAATACAAGCAATTTTTCAGGAGGAAATGTTACCGCTAGAAGAGATCAGATTAATTTTAAGGTGAATGTTGAAACTTCAGTTCCATCAAAGACAATGGCTCTTTTTGGAATGTTTGTTCAAAGTTATGAAGCACTTGTGGCAGGAGAACTGAAAGGAAAAGGAATGACAATGGATGATATGTATCGGGTAGATCCAGATGATCTTGAGGAAACCGATATCCAGTGGCAAATGGCAATGTTGACTCTTAGAGCTCGAAGATATATGGAGCGCACTGGACGAAAGAACTTTGGTGGACAAACTTCTAATTCAAAATTGGGATTTGATAAGTCAAAGCTGAGATGTTTCAACTGTAAACAATTGGGACATTTCAAACGTGAATGTCCATCACCAATTGTCACCGATTCCAGCAATTCAGGAGTTCCATGATTAACAATTAAGAGGGAGAAGGAAGATGTGAATCACAAAAAGGAGACAACATTGATTTCTAACTTTGATTGGAGTGCAGAGGTTGAGGAAACAAGGACTGAGATAAATAATGCTTTGATTGTTGAGTTTGTTAAAGGGAAAGGAAAGGAAGATAGTGAAGATTGATTTGTCCCTTTCAAGGAATTTAAAGAGGAGTTTGTGTCATCTGTGAGTGAGAAAGAAAAGAAAGATGTTAGAACGAGGGCAAGTAAATCTTAAAGTCTAAAGCAAGAAGGAAGTTCATCCACTGGGAGAGGAAAGGATTATGATGATGATAATGTCACCGTTGAGGAAAGCAAGTCAAGTACTCCAGTGTGCCAATGTGAAAAGGCCTTAGCAGCATAAAAGGTGGTGATAGGACTTCCATATGAGGAGTCGTCCACTAAGATTGTAAATAGCATGTGGCATGTAGATAGTGGATGCTCCAGACATATGACGGGATCGAAAGACTTGCAAACCAATTATCGAATTATTAATGGAGGATATGTTGCTTTTGTTGGTGACAAAAAGGGTAGAAAGATGATTGGTCAAGGAGAAGTTTCCAATGGCTCTTTAACTTTGGAGAAAGTCAATTATGTCCCTGAGTTGGTGTTTAATCTCTTGAGTGTTTCTCAAGTCTGTGATAAAGACATTCCAGTCTTCTTTAAATCCCATGAATGTCTATTTTTAAAAGCAGAGATTGATATTCCAGATGACTTGATTCTTATGCCTGCTCCAAGAAAACATGACACATATCTTCTTGATATGAACTCCAAGGAGTCAAAGTCTACTACAACCTATCTTCTTTCAAAACCTTCAACCTTTGAGTCTCTATTATGGCATCACCGATTGGTTCACGTTAATTTTAAAATAATAAACAAATTAGTCAAAAACAATCTTGTTTGAGGAATTCCTCCAAACGATTTCTCTATAAATGAAAAATGTATGGCCTGTGCCAAGGGCAAACAACATAAAAAACCGCATAAGCCCAAACTTGAAAATAGCATAACCTGTCCTCTCGAGTTGTTGCATATTGATTTGTTTAGCCCAATCAGCGTTAAATTTATTGCTAAAATATCTTTTTGTCTTGTTGTTACAGATGACTTTTCAAGGTATTCATGGGTGAGATTTCTTGCCCACAAGGGAGAGGTTGCTGAAGAATTGCAGAAGTTAATACTTTCAATCGAGTCAATCAGCAAGAGAAAGGTTCTGGCCTTGAGAAGTGGCAACGGCACTGAATTCAAAAATCAGATTCTTGATTCATTCTATGCTCAAAAGGGAATTGTGAGACAATTAAGTGCTGCCAGAGCACCTCAACAGAATGGCGTAGCTGAACGAAAGAATCGCACTCTCATTGAAGCCGCACGTACAATGCTGAAAGAATCTTTGTTACCCATCATCTTTTGGGCTAAAGCGGTCAATTGTGCTTCATATGTTCTAAATCAAGTGTTGATTGTCAAAGACAAAATAAAGACTCCTTATGAACTTTTTCATAAAAGGAAACCTTTAATTGACTTCTTTTGGCCATTTGGCTGTTCTTGGACTCTTTTGAATACTCAATCTCAAAAGACAAAGTTTGGTACCGTGTCTGACGAGTGTTATTTTGTCGGTTACTCTTCTTCTCAAAAGGCCTATCAAGTGTATAACAAGAAAACACGTATCATTCAAGAGTCATTCTATGTCGATTGGCAGGAGTCTAACTCTTTTGATGTTCGATCCGAACCAGCAAGGTTCTTTGACTATGATATTGTGTTTAATTTTTTTAATCTTCCAGTCTTCGACGATGATGTGTCCATTCCAAATGTTCCAACAAATGTTATTTTCTCAACCCCATCTCCTACCCATTCCACCTCTTCAGCAAATGATGCCACTTCAGCTGATGTTGGATCATCTTCTCCATCATTTGATCAGTCACCAACCCCTGTTTCTACTTAACTAACATCTGTTCCACCACCAACATCTCTTCCTTCATCATCTACATCTATCCCGTCATAATCTGTTCCATCTCTCTAAGCCTCATCTAATCATTCACAATCTATGAGCAAAACTACTCCAAACATCTTCCCTTTGGACACAAACTTCAAAACTTTGAAAGATCATCCTCTTGATAATGTTATTGGATCAATAACTGATGGTGTTCAGACGTGGAGTCAATCTGGTTTGATTAGTATCTGCCTCTTCTCTTGCTTCATATCTCAAACTGTCCCAAAAAAATGTGCATGCCGCTCTACAAAACCCATGTTAGGTGGAGTCAATGCAATTGGAGCTTCAACAATTCAGAACGCTCATAGTTTGGACTTTAGTTGCCCTGCCTCCCAACAAATGCCCAATTGGTACAAAATGGGTGTTCAAGAACAAACCTGATGATCGTGGTGTGGTGGTGCATAACAAGTCTATATTGGTGGTGCAAGGATTTGCCCAAGAAGAAGGGAGTGACTATACTGAAGTCTTCGCTCCGGTCGCCTGTCTTAAAGCAATCAAGATTTTTCTTGCTCACGCTGCTTATAAACAGTTCAAGGTCTATCAGATGGATGTCAAGTGTGCTTTCCTTTATGGAGACATTGATGAGAAGAAATATGTGTGTCAACCACCAGGTTTTGAGGATCCCGTCTTTCCCGATAAAGTCTTTAAGCTGGACAAATCTTTGTATGGTCTTCATCAGGCTCCTAGGATCTGGTTTGAGACTCTGACCCAGTATCTCTTAAGCAATGGTTTCCCTCGTGGCACCATCAATATGACACTTTTCAAGAAAGAAGTCAATGGTGAAATGTTGTTTGTCCAAGTATATGTCGACGATATTATTTTTGGTTCCACCAATTCTCTGTTATGTCGGGAGTTTGAAGAAGTGATGCGTAATCAGTTTGAAATGAGTATGATGGGAGAAATGTGCTTTTTTCTTGATTTGCAAGTAGAACAAAATAATGAAGGTATTCTAATTCATCAGGAAAAGTATGTTAAAGAAATTTTGAAGAAATTCAAGATGGATGACGCTTAACCTGAATTGACTCCCTTTACTGCTCAGACATGTCTCACTCCTGATTAGAACAGAAAACCTGTTGATCCTCATCTCTACAGATCTATGATTGGTTCACTAATGTATCTTACAGCAAGTCGTCCTGATATCACTTTTGTTATAGGATATTGTGCTAGATATCAGTCGGCCTCAAAGGAGTCTCATGAGAAGGCTGTCAAGCGAAATTTTCATTATCTCAAAGGCTCATCTTGTCTAGGTCTATAGTATCGATATGGAGGGAATTTTGCTTTACATGCTTATTCTGACAGTGATTCTAATGGTTGAAGGTTAAACAGAAAATCAGTGACTGAGGGATGTTGATACCTAGGCAATTGTCTAGTGTCATGGCAGCACAAGAAGCAGACCATTGTTTCCCTTTCCACAGGGGAAGCAGAATACATTGCTGCCTCTAGTTGTTGTTCCCAAGTCCTTTGGATACAACACCAGATGATTGACTATGGAATCAACTTTCTTCACACGTCGTTGTTTTGTGACAACGAAACAGCCATCAGGATTGCTAAAAATCCTATTCATCATTCTCGCACCAAGCACATCCAAACACGGATTCATACAATTTGTGATGCCTAAGAAAAGGGTTTTATCGATATTATTCACATTGACATAAACATCAAAAGGTGGATCTTTTCACAAAAACGTTTGATAAAACACGCTTTTATGATTTGATCTCTATGTTAGGGTTAATATCCTTTTAAACCTCCCTTCTTTTCTCTTTTAAAATTTTCTTTAAAAAATTAAAATAAAAATAAAAATAATTAAATAATATAATAATAATAATAATACCTTTTTTAAATAAAAGTTTGGGGGAGTAAATAAATAATCTGAGTGTTGAATTTTAAATGATGAGAAATGATTGTAAATCTTCTGGATATCTTCTTTTATGCATGACTGGTTCTTAAAATGAGAAATGATAGTAACTGATGCTAATCTTTGATTTACATCTTATTTTCAAAACAAAATTAAAGTCAAGAAAACAGACTTTTTAAACGATATGCTAGGTAGACTCAGCCTGAAGAATAAAGTATACAGCAGCAAAATGATTTAAACTTAAATCTTTGCTTAAGGATGTCTGGATTTACGCGATCAGTTTGGCCTGCACAAAAACTAAGTCCCAGCAAAAAGTGGATTGAGAATTGATCTTTGGCTCTTGTCGTGTACATTTGTGTCTTGTATTTGTGCTAATCTCCTTTGTTGTACGATAGTACTGACCTGGAGTGATGATCTCCTCTATTGTACGGTAGTACTGACCTAGCTCTCATCGGCACATATTAAAATGGTGCTCTCCTCTGTTATACGTGAGTAAAGACTTGGAGCTCTCACTATTTTGGTCTATGTTGAGTCAAATCATCTAAATGATGATTTCATCACAGAATGCATATTCTGTTGATAATCACTAGCACACTAATGCACACGCCTTGCTCTTTAAAGATCATTATAAAATTCAAGAAATCCCGAGGTTGGGTGAGGGTTTTTGCCAAATGATTGTGGGGTCCTAATATTCTAAAGCATCTAATCAAACTATAACAAATCATATGTTGTTTGTTGAAAAAGATAAGGCTTCGGTTTAAGTGGACAAACATATTAGCAATTGTTATTAATCTGTTTAAGAATTTCAAAAATCATTCAAAGACTGTTATTAGATTCAGCTATCGGTATGATCTCATGGCCGGTCAATGACTAAATTCTTCTCTGTGATAATACATATCTTGAGGATATGATCTTTTAATCATTTGGATCTCAGTAATTGTTGTTAAAAAAAGGGGGCGAAACTATACTTTCGCTATTTGTTTCACTAGACGAAATTGCAATTTCGCTTAGCTTTCTCATCCTATGCGATGTCTTTTTGATCTGAACTCCATCTGACAAAATTGCAACTTTGTTTAGCGAAACTATAGATTTGTCTGGCGAAACTACAGTTTTGCTAGCTGCGAAACTATATGCTATTTAAGTCTTTTTGCGAAACCAAAATCTCACTTTCGCACAATCGACCTGTGACGCTTCTTAGGGCTTCTCCGTGTTCCTATCATTCGATTTTTTTCATTCTATGTTGTTGTTTCTGATTGCCTATTGATTTATGTTCGCAAGTGAGTTTCGAACTCAGGACTATCCTTTAATCATGTTAATAACATCTCATTGTGGGTTATTATTAATCGAGACTCTTCGGTACCTTCGTTGTTCGTTCAGCGAAACTACCAATAGTCCAGCAAAACTGAATGAAAGTTCTTGATTTCTCAGCGAAACTGTAAGGTTATGTTGTCCGTGCGAACCTAACAGTTTCGCTACCTAGCTTACAGTTTCGTTGTGCCGAAACTATAGTTTTGCCCAGTCCAATTTACCTTCTTGTTTGGGCGAAATTAATGTGCTTTTACTAGCAAAACTATACTTTCGCTTGCCCAAACTAAATCTAACTCTGCGAAACTATATTTTCGGCCAGCGAATTTATTTATTTTATTTTATTTTAAATTTTATTTTTATTATTCTTTATTTTCTCTTATGTATTCATTCCTATCACTTTATTCTAATTTATTTCATTTGTTTCTCAGGTTTCTATGGTTAATTTAAAGTTCGACGAGAGAAACAACATCACTGCTATTTTGGATGATACACATTTGAAAGCTGCCAGGTTTAGAGATTGTATTAGATGGCTGCAAAGATCTCCCATATCTTATGCTATATCTCATTCCACTACCATATATGACCCTCATATTAGAGATTTCTAGATATCTGCCGAATATGACACAAGAGGAAATACTCAAAGAATTACTGCCAAAGTCCTAGTGCACGAGGTGATTATTACTGCAGAGACAGTCTTGAGGATTTTGAGGCTAGTGGAAGATTCTGGTGAAGAGGTGTCTATGTCTGATACAGAGGTGTTTGAAGCATTCAGAAGCATAGTTTATGAGGGGCCTGTTTTTGGTTCCCGAAAGGAGATCATGAAGTATTTTCTCTCCAAGGAATGGAGATTTATTGCTCATGTTTTTATCATGTTCCTAGATCACTGTAAAGGTGGATCAGATAGGCTAAACATTGACTGGGCTAAAGCAATGGTGTTGTGCTGCAAAGGAGAGAAGGCAAACATAGCCAGATTGATATTCGCTTGCATGGCTGAGAATGTTATGGCCTTGAAGAAAGACAAATGGTTATTGTATCCTCAATTTCTTAAAATGATCTTTGACAACCTTATACCAAATGTGCCAAAACACGGGGAGGTGAAAAGGATGGTACAAATGAATCCTCGTATCTTTGCTGACTGTTGTGCTATTCGCCATGATTTTAGTGGAATGATAACCCATCTCTGGGAGAACATGTATCCACCGGAGAGATGGAACTACATTAGACGAGTGGATGAATTTGAGAATAAAAGAGGTGAAGAAACCAGGGCACAGCAATCTAATACAACCAAGAAAAGAAAGAGATATGCTTAAGAGAAAGACTATGATTTTGAAGAAGAGATAAATGAAATAGCTGAAGAGATCAGGATGGAAAAGGAGAAGAGGTCAAAGAAGAAAGCTCATACAACAGATTCAGAGAGGCGAACTAAAAAGAGATTCAAGAATTCATTGAGAGGAGGGAAGAAAGAGGAAATCTAGATGAAGATATGATCCGTAATCTTAACAGTTCTTTGGAAAATGAACTGAGTATGATAAAGATGAAGCTCACCAACCAAGAGATACGGGAGAAACAAAAAGATGAGATGATAGATGGAATGAAGAAGATGCTTGTTGATCAAAACCATCTGCTGTAGAAGTTGTTTGAAGAGATTGGCCAACTAAAAGCTGTAGCTGGCTTGCCTAATCAACTAGCTCAATCTGAGTTAGATGTTTTGACTGATACATCAAAGTACCTATTCCTGAAGATGGGTACTTCATCTAAGGCAGGAGAGGGCACGTCTCATGTAGCAACTGATGATGCTGTAGATTGTGAAGCTAGAAATAAAGAAGTAAGAGAGGAGAATGAAGAAGAACTTTTTGAAGCTGGGTTTATAAACATGAGTCTTGATGTTGAGAAGGATTTGGTTGGAGGAGAAGTGGTAAGGGAGAATTCGGTGGACCGAGATGGTGGGAAGGAAAAGAGATTAGTTGATGAAGTAGAGGATGATGAACAGCTTGTAGACTATGATTCTAAACCTGAGTTCTATGAAGTTGATATGAGGCTGTTGATCTATGTAGCTAAGAAAGGAGAGCTTAATAAGGATGTATTTGAAATGGATAAAGATGAGTGGTTTGTTAAGGAGAAAGAGGCTGAAGAACTGACTCCCCTATTCCAACACATGGAAGGGTTGAGTAGGAAAGAGGCTGATAAGCGGATCATAAGTTGGTGTTATAACCTCAGCCTTAAAATGTTCATGATAAAAAGGAGAGGGGGTGGTATTAGCTACTTGCATAAAAGGAAGGCTTTCAAGACCTTGCCTAAATGGGATCTAAGGCGACTGGCAACTCTGCCATTACTAAAGGTAAATATGAGTGAACGAGCCTCTCTACTAGAGAAAGAAATACAAAATGGGGTAAATGACAATTTTGAGTCTTTTGGTAATATGAAGGCTGAGAGGAAATGATCAAAAAGAGACAAGGACTGGCAGATCGGGAAGGGAAGAATTGTACTAAGGGTGAAACCCCCAAGGACCGTGAACAGGGTCAGATTAGCAGATCTGCTACCCTAACGATTACAGAGCTTTGAAAAGTGGTTTTATGACAATAATACGGGGGAGACAATCATCAGGGTGAAGAATGGTGCAGAGATCAAAGTCTTTGATCCAATGGAACTCTTCAGTTTTTGTGATGAAGACCTACTCATTCCTTGTGAGAATCATATCAAAGCAGGTGCAGGTGAGGAAACGAAAAAAGAAGCCATGCTTTTTAAGACTGTAGCAAACAAGATCAGAGGTGTTAGGGCGGAGGTGAAAAGATTAGCAGAGAGAGTAAGGGCTCAAGATGACCTAAAAATGGATGTAAAAGATTTGGCCAAGCAATTTGAGCAAGCAAGTGCTCATCCAGAAGAGGCTAGTGAAGAAGGAGGAAACCATGGAGAATCAGGTGTTGAAGCCTCCGAGGGAGTTGTTGCAGGAGGTTCTGAAGATTAATCTAATGCAACGAAGGATACGGAGCTGAAAAGTCACATCAAGACGAGTGAAGATGGTGAGTTCCAACCTATACATGATCTTCAAAGACAAATTTCTTCCGAAGACTTTTGAACACATGCTTTATCTGATGTACTTTTCATAAAGCTGGACCCCTTTCCGCTGCAATTCTGTAAAGTCACCAACTTTCATAAGTTGGTGAAAAGGTCCATGCTTTTGGTAACTGTACATTAAAGTCTTAAGTCTATAACTTTCTACTTTATGTACTTTATCCTTTTTGTAATATATTAGGATGTGAGCTATGGCATATCATAGTCACTAGTCAAAAGGCAATATGTCTAGTCAATTGTATCTAGGTGGCCTTCAAAGTATGGCCGGCTGTAGGATATAGTATAGGTATCTCAAGTACTTGTAACTTTCTGATATGCTTTGTAACATTTTTAATAGAACTTAAGAAAGCAATATACTGCAATCTTGAAAACCAACTCCTTGTGTGTTTTGCTATCTTGTTCTGTCTCATATTTAATTGTGTTCTTAGTATCATTACAAAGATGAACTAATTCCATGTTTGATCTGTTAAGTGTCCATAGCAACTCTCCTTGCTGTGTTGTTGTGTTGTAAGTGTATACCCTTCACCGGTCCTACAAACCCTCTCAAGGATCAACAGAGCCTTGAGAGACCTCTTATATCTAGCCCCCATCAGCAAGCCCAAATTAAGGTGAGTCCCACTGATATGGAGGGGACTCATATGGAATTAGCTGCCACTACTTAAGGAGCCTCATTGGATCCTAAGGATAGTGGTAACATCTCTGAGACTGAATCTATGGCAACCATGCCCATTGATGACTACTGGAGAATATATTGTCATATATATTGTGTCAGTCGCTTGTCGAATAGTCTAGGCTTAAAGTAATACACCTAATATGTTGTAAAAACATGAAACTGGGTCATTCGCAGGAGCATATGCGAATGACACTCAGTCATACGACTGAACCATGCTAATGGACCAGTCATGCGACTGAGAGATGCGATTGGGTCATTCGTAAGACTGAACCATAATTGTGGTCCAGTCGTACGATTGAACCATACGCATGGCCCAATCATACGAATCAGCCCAGTTGCATCTGATATGGGTTGAGGCCTATAAATACCAGTTTCATTATGTAAAGAGATTAAGGTTTTTGAGAGTGTGCCCGGGGCCTAGGTGTTGTCGGATGAGAGGGGAGATCATGCTTGATCTCCCCTTGCCAAGAGTCTTGATTATTATGTTTAACGAGCTTGTAATCATTCGGTTTTATCAATAAAACCATTATATTCTTGTTTGTTCTATTGTTTGTCTCTTGGTTTTGGTTTATCTTTTTCCTTCCGTCAAGAACGCGCTCGGATATCAACTGATCCAGCGACTTCACAATTGGTATCAGAGCGAGGTTACTGCTAGAATGATCTAACAATCATTCTAGCAACCCGAGCTCTTGATTTCTGGATCTATTTCAGGTTTCTTGACGTTAAACCCACTTTTTGTTCTATGTGTTTTACTCAGATCTTGTTACGTGTGTTGGTTCTTGGTTAAAATCGAACTCGGAAAGACGTTCTTATCACCCTTGCGAATCTGATGATGTCTATTTTGTTTCGGTTCATGTAAAATTCATCAGATTAGGGTTTTTGGCGGCCATGGCGGCTGCAGATCTAAAAATCTGCGTGTAGATTCACTCATGCGACTGGACCATGCGAATGGAGCATTTATATGACTAGACCATGTTAATGGACCATTCATACGACTAGACCATGCTGATGGACCATTCGTACGATTGGACCATGCTGATGGACCATTTGTATGACTGGACCTTGCTAATGGACCATTCGCATGACTGGACCATGCTAATGGACCATTTGTACGACTGGACCATGCTAATGGACCATTCGTACGACTGGACCATGCGACTGGACCATTCGTGCGACTGGAATGCGACTGGACTATTCTTATGACCAGTCATGATACTGGACCAGTCTTATGTCTAGTCATGCTACTGGACCAGTCTTATGTCCAGTTATGCTACTGGACCAGTCTTATGACCAGTCTCACGAAGATATCATTCGTATTATCCACTCACACGAATGTGATAATTGTACACCATGTCATACAAATGAAAGGTGTTCCAGACCAAAAAGAATAATATAAAATTCTGGAACTACCTTTTTCACAGATTTGAGGATGAGCGAAGCACATTCACCTTGAGGTTCATTTGTCAAATAAGTTCGATGGATACCCCATTATTCGTTGGACTTCCAAAATAGATGAATGTAGTTAGAACACAAAAGAGAGAAGAGAAGATGTCAGTAGTCGGTGCTGATTTTGTGGGGTAGTCAGGAGTATCTGACTATTTATGGGCCAATCAAGTTTTATTTATCCACACAGAGAAGATTCTGACTCTTAGGGGGAATCCATGTTTAGAGAAATTGAAGACGCAATCAGAAAGTGATGATGTGAGCCGGTTTCTGATGATGAATCTGAGTGCATGCTGATTTGTTTGAGATTGTCAGCTGTGGATTGGAACCTTCTACTTTTTGCCCAATACACCGTATGAAGATGGCAGGAGATTTGTATATTGGGATATGCTAAATTTGAGGGGAAATTTCTGCAGGTGTTAATGTTAATCAGGTTAGCCTGTGTGAAGATTGAAGCAATGGAAAACTATTCATGTCATTATCTGGAAAAATCAGTCATATGGGGAATCAAGCTGCTATGATGGTGTTCTACAAAGTAAACGAAAGCTATTGTGCCTAAATTCATTTTCAGGGATACTGTAGCAACCTGACGAATCATCAACGTTGGCTAATATGGTTTTTCATTTGATTCTTTTGGAAACCAAAGCAAAGATTGACTGAAGATTGTAAGAGGTGTTATCTACTATTCGTAATCAACGTCCAAGGGGGAATTTGTTGGAGCATATATTGTCATATATATTGTGTCTGTCGCTTGTGGAATAGTCTAGGCTTAATGTAATACACCTGATATGTTGTAAACACATGAAACTGGGTCATTCGCAGGAGCATATGCGAATGTGACTCAGTCGTATGACTGAGCCATGCTAATGGACCAGTCGTGCGACTGAGAGATACGATTGGGCCATTCGTAAGATTAAACCATAATTATGGTCCAGTCGTACGATTGAACCATACGCATGGTCCAATCATACAAATGGGCCCAGTCGCATCTGATATGGACTAAGGCCTATAAATACCAGTTTCACTGTGTAGAGAGATTAAGGTTTTTGAGAGTGTGCCCGGGGACTAGGTGTTACCGGATGAGAGCGGAGATCATGCTTGATCTCCCCGTGCCAAGAGTTTTGATTTTTATATTTAACGAGCTTGTAATCATTCGGTTTTATCAATGAAACCATTATATTCTTGTTTGTTCAATTGTTTGTCTCTTGGTTTTGGTTTTTTTTCCTTTCGTCAAGAACGCACTCGGATGTCAACCGATCCAGCGACTTCACAATGACTCTGAAAGAGGGGTCATTAGGCAGGGGAAACTAGGGTGCCAAGAAACCATATCTGGTGGTGAGGGTGAACATACAAGGTATGTTACCTCATCTCCCCATGATTCTTCAAAAGAAGATAAGGGAAGTCTGAAACTCATCATTCAAGACCTACCTTCTAAAGTCTCAAACCTTGAATCAAAGGTTAAGATTTTAGAG
>BJCM01266148.1:0-12559 GCA_018326385.1 Flaveria bidentis | reverse complement strand
CAAGACCATCATGCTGAGGCTCAAAGGATCAAAGGATGAGCCACTAAAGATCAGAGAAGGAGATGGAGATGATGGTGATGATGATGACAGTGATGATGATAATGATGATGGTGATGATCAAGGGGATGATACTGATGCGGGTGATGATGTTGATAATGTTGATGATGATGATGATGGTGATGATCAAGGGGATGATACTGATGCGGGTGATGATGTTGATGATGTTGATGGTGATGATGATGATACATCTGCTGCGGGTGCCACATCTGCAAGTGAAAGGAGGACCAAGAAAGCTCAAGATCAAGGTGCCTCTACATCAGCCCCTTCAGCAGAAGAGCATATGATACAAGACAAGAGTAATGCTTAGTTGTTTTATGTTATTTAAAATCATGTGTAATTGAATATTGTATCAAACTTATTTATATAATATGTATATTTTGTTTATGTGTTTCTGTTTTGATTATTAACTAATGATTGATGTGTTACATGTCTAAATCAAGCAGATCCAAATTTTCAGAGGGACGAATACGATGTTGCTCCCCTTCAGCAAGTCAAGACTCAACTAACCATGATTCTTGATCTGCAAGGGATTGTCAGGAGATCAGTGAGTTACACCCCTAAAGAGGGGGAATAATTCATGATCTTACTGATGAGCAACTGGCCGAAATGTTCAAGCTCAATCCTGATAAGATTATCAAGGACGCTCCAACCTTTGAAGCAACCAGTGACGATAAGCTGAATGATATTGATGAGATCGAGATCGAGGACGTCACTGCAGAGCACTATCCAGAGTATGCTGACAAAGAGGGAAATATGGTCCCCAATTTGGGTGATTCCCTGGTCAATGATATGCTTGAGATACTGGATCAGATGGAGCAAGAGTCCGAGAAGATTAAAGAACAAACCCAAGCCTCAGACGCTGATGTCAACATCCGAAAGGCTGAATGGGCTGCATGCTTTGAGGAGATCCGAGCCCAACGCGCTGCTCCAAAACCGAATGTCTATACCAAGCTCTACAAGTGAAGAAACATCACAAGGGGTCAGGCCAGATTATCGCGTGGGCCCATTTTGAGGATCTTAATGGATACGCGGTAAAAAGAGAGAAAGGTATAGAGTATTTTAGATTCCCACATGATCTAAAGACTCTACCTGGTTTTTAGCTCAACCAACTGGCCAAACTAAAGCTGTTATATGCTGACCCGAGAAAGATGTCAGGCTGGTTTGAGGCTGCATTGAAGAGAGAGTACCACACCAGGTGGGTCAACTTCAAACCTCAACAACCTACTCGGTATATCAGACGGTCTGAAGTTGATCCCATAACTAGCAAACCTAAGATAGTGCTGAAGTGGAGTCCTCCACGCACGATGTCAAAAATCCCTCTCAGGGAAATGCCACAGGACTTCACTCCACACTTTAAATGGTGGTACTATGATTGGAGAACAGGGGAGGCGGTCATAGTTCTGAACAGAGAGGGCAAAATGGATACTATCAGGGTATTTGACCTAATGTGGCTTACCAACTTATTAGCTGAAGATGTCTACACTCTATACAAGTGGCCATTGTTCTATGACGCGCATGATATTGTACAAGCCCTCCAATTCCAAAACATTATTAGACTCTGCTTTGCATTTGAAATACATGCAGGAGTCACAAGAGAGGAGAAGTACAAGAAGTATGAGGAACTCAAGAAGAATGTAAGACAATAGATGAATCTAGGTCCAATGGGGAGTTTGTAGATGCATATGTACCTAGTTTCTGATCTTAATGTAATATGTCTTTATTGTCTTACACATATGTAATAGATTGGGTACTTAATGAAATACAAATGTTTGGTTGTGCTTATAATGTTTATCATTTCATTAATTAGTAGTTTAACGCTTATTAAATTGACTATATAGGTTTGTGGTTGTATGAACTAATATTAATAATGTAATGATTAATAAAGATATTCAAACTTAGTAATATGAAGTTCTCATGAGGATGGCCCACGCTAATGGACCATACGCATGAACAACTTCATGCGAATGACTCAGTCACACGACTGAACCAGGAGACTGGATCAGTCGCACAAGTGTAACATGAGATTGACTCAGTCACACGACTGAACACTTAGTCGTACGAATGGATCAAACGCATGGCTCAATCGCACGACTGAACCATGCTAATGGTTCAGTCGCTCGAATGAGCAAACCATAACCTATAAATACCACCTAATTCGTGGAAAAACGGAACAATTAAGAACACTTCAACTACATACGAACCCTAGCCGTCTAGAGACCTCTAAGAACCTGTTCCAAGTTCATAAATCACATTAGATCGATTCCAGATCGTTCTTAACGTTTAGATTCAATACATAATTGTTTCTATGTGCGTTCTCACTGATTGGATCGCCAATCAAATAGGATTCCGCACTATTTGATTCGGTATACACGTATTTCAGTTAGTACATCATCTAGTACACGATCCTAACAATATCATATTATATAAAAATCTATATATGACATCTACTTTTTTCCAAGTATCTTTTTGGAAACCTACTTCATGATATTTTGACTAACTCGTCAATCTTCTATTGCGTGACATAGGATCCAGATGCTTCCAAATCCAAATAAAATAAAATAAAATAAAATACATATAAAATAAAATAAAATAAATTTGATGAGTCATGAGTTAAGATATATACACTTAGTGTTAAAAAACCTATTATTTTAAGTAATAATAAAACATATTCAAATCAAATCTTTATAAAACCTAAACAACTCATACCCAATTAAGAACAAAAATGTAACACCCGGTTATTTATAAAAGACAAAGAAGGAAGAATAAAGTGAAGAAAAATGTAACACCCGGTTATAAAAGATATTTTACCCAAGTTAAGGGGTAAAAAGTGTCAAAAAGGACAAAATGTATGAAAAAGTGGGTGTAAAAGGTGATGGCCGCCCATCACTCTCTCTACACCCACAAAATTCGGATTTTAGAGAGAGAGAAAGAGAAAAGAGCAGAAAGCTCTCGGGTTTTGAAGAAGAACAAGTACAAAAGTCGAATTCAAGGTAAGAATTCGTGTATTTAAGATGTTCTTGACTGGTTTCATCCTTGGTTGTATGCTTATGTGTGTTTGTGTGTGTTCGGATGTGTGTTTTAATAGGTTTCTAGGTGAGAACTTGTAGCAATCGGGCTTTGAAGGAAGTCTTACGTGAAGAGGCTGCTAAGATGAGTTCTAGAACCCCTCTTTTACATGTTTTAACTGATTTTGGGGCTGGAAATGCATGTATGAACTTTTTATAAAAGTTGGGTTTCAAACCCGTATGTATGAATGTGTGTATGTTGTGGGTATGGTTTGCTTTTGGGCTATGTTAATGTTTGATGATGTTATGGTTGTGTTCTATGGCTTAGAATGTAAGATTTAAGCTTAGAATAAGATAAATGGTGTTTGGGGACCAAATTATGATGAAAAGTGTGCCCTAGGCTGCTCATGCGCTCAAACAATAGCTCATACACCAAAGTTATAGAAGAACTGCTTAAGTGTGACAAATACGGATGAGCATTGACAAATGCGGATGAGCCTTGATAAATGCAGATGAGCATTGATAAATACAGATGAGTAAAAGTCAATGCAGATGAGTAAAAGTCAATACAGATGAGTATAAGTCAATGCGGATGAGTATAAGTAAATGTGGATGAGTAAAACTTAATGCGGACGAGTAAAAGTCAATGCAAATGAGTATAAGTCAATGCAGATGAGTATAAGTCCATGCGGATGAGTAAAAGTCAATGTGGATGAGTAAAAGTCAATGCGGATGAGTATAAGTCAATGCGGATGAGTAAAAGTCATTGCGGATGAGCATTGACAAATGCGGATGAGCCTTGACAAATACGGATGAACAAATGTTAAGGTGGATGAACAAATGCGGATGAACAAATGTTAATGCGGATGAACAAAAGTTAATGCGGATGAACAAATGCGAATGCACAAAGGTTAATGCGGATGAACAAATGCGGATGAACAAATGCGGATGAACAAATGTTAATGCGGATGAACAAATGCTGATGAACAAAAGTTAATGCAGATGAACAAATGCGGATGAGCAAAGGTTGATGCGGATGAACAAATACGGATGAACAAAAAGAAATGCGGATGAGCAAATGCGGATGAACAAAAAGAAATGCGGATGAACAAAACGAAATGCGGATGAACAAAAAAAGAAATGGGTATGAACACTTAGAATATTTTCTAACTTTTTAGGGAAAAAGTGAAATGTAGGCTTTGACTTGGGAGGTTCCCGGGGGTTCATGTAAGCTGACTTTTGAGGTCATAGATGATGTGATAGGCATTGTATGATGATGTTATGATGTATGATTGATTCTTATACATGATGGTATGTATGATGTATGTTATGTATGTATGATGCCTTGTATGATGATGTTGACTGTGTATGTTGATGTTCCTTGCATTGTATGTTTATTTTCCAATGGCTTTACGTTGAATGTTAATGAATGAAATGAAAGTATTATGTAACGTAAAGTGGAAGATAATGAAAAGAGGAACATAATGAAAGAATGCATGCATTAGTGAATGAAGGGAAGTAAAGTAAGTCTTGCAACCCTTGTATGTGGAAACACGCCCAATGAAGGGTGTTAGTTCAACGGTGTGCGGGTTAGCTACCCTAGAAGGATGCACACCGAGGTCCGTCTTTATGACCGACCATTTGTATAGAACCTTTGTCGCTTACCCTAGATACTGTGGTCAGGCTGCTGTGCGCCATGATAGGGGGTCTATGATAGACCTCGGCCCAGTCTCCACTTTATGCATGACGGTGGCTATAGCACATAACAAGGGTACACCTGAATTTACCCTAGGTACTGTGGCCAGGCTGCTGTGCGCCATGACGGGGGTCTATGATAGACCTTGGCCAAGTACCCGCTTTATGCATGATGGTGGGGTAAAGTTCATGGTTTTGTATGGAATGTAGTGAAGTAAAGATGAACGTATGAATGAAAGTAAGAAAGCATGAACGAATGAAAGTTAATGAATGAATGATGAAGATAATAAGGATATTATCTATGTGTACGTATGATGTGTGACCACATGCAAAAGTAAAGAACGATTTTAATGAAAGTACAGTATGTTTTACTTAAAACTAGAACTCACTAAGCAATGCTGACTTTTTATGCATTTTTCCAATTGCCAGGTAAAGTTGCTGAGAATGGCACGGGGCAGCTACTTGGCTCTTTTGGATGGCATTCTTTTGTTTACTGTTTTTGCATTATAATGCGAACAAATGATAGTGTGTAATGAATGTTGTATTATTTTGCAAAAGCATTTTTAATGAAAATGTTGTTTTTAATGTTTCTGTTGCAATATTTTTTTAAGTTAATGTAATTATATGTTTTATGTGCAATGATTGACCAGTTGTGAGTGTCCCTGGAACGGGGCCTTACAAGTTGGTATCAGAGCCAAAGTTTAAGTGAAACGGGTAAATTTTCAAAATAAACCTAAACTTAAACTGAAAATGGGACGGTAGGGGAAGGGATGCCAGTCCGAGTAGCTACGTGCCATCAGGTATTTTTTTATTGTTAACCTGGATTACGTGCGCATGTTATGTGGTTTATGTGCTGCTTGTAGATTTAGATACTGATGTAGTCAGGATAAGTAATTCTCGGGGTATGAAGAGTAAAGTAAGTGGCTAATCACAACTGGCCACTGTAATTAGGGACTTACTATACTTGACATAAACTGACCTGTTCCCTTGAATGACCGTCTTGGTGTTTAATTCTTTTAGTGTGTTAGAGGATGGCTGGTGGTAGATCATCTAAAGCTTCACATGGTGGAGGTCGTGGTACTAAACCACGGGCTACGAGAGGAAGGCCTAGAGCTGAAAAGGTGGTTCATGAAGAACCCGAGACCCCTCATCCGGAGGTCGGAGATGAGAGTGCTAATTTGAGAGCCTTAGTATAGGAGGCTGTTGTTGAAGAAGTGCATCAAGTCATGTAGACGATCTTACTGTCTGTAATGACTGAAGTGATTAAGGTTGTACGAGAAGGAGAGAGAAAGGAGAGAAACAGGTCCTCGGGAGGACGGGAGCAACCAGAGCCTGAAATGGTTCCTCTGATGATGAAGAGGAGGAAGAAGAAGAGCCTGCGCCGGAGGCGGCACGAGGCTGTAACTACGAGGCATTTCAAAGGTGTAAGCCACTTACCTTTGATGGTAATGATACTGCTGCTGCTACTCACCGATGGGTGAGGGAAATGGAAGCTGTTTTGAATATCAGCGAGTGCCGTGAAGACCAGAAGATGAAATTTGTTGCCCACTCATTTGTGGACTCGGCTCTATGTTGGTGGGACAATATAGTCCAAGCCGAAGGTAGTCGGGCAATTGGGAGAATGAGGTGGGCTGAGTTGAAAAAGTTGGTGATTGAGGAATTCTGTCCTCACAGGGAAATGGATAAGGTAGAAATGGAATTCCTGCAGTTGGAGGCGGGAACAATGACACATCAACAATACACCACCAAATTCAACGAAATGGCACGGCTGGTGCCGGATCAGGTGACGCCTCTGTCTCGAAAGATCAAGAGGTATATTCAGGGCTTACTAGCAGACATCTGCAGGCACATGATCGCCGTCCGGCCGAGCACGTTTAGATCGACGGTTGATTTGGTAGGGAGGTTGTATGATGAGAGAACTGTGGTGGTTGCCAAAGGTAGCACGAAAGGTGGTGGTGACCAGAATTAGAGTGGGAAAAAGTTTGGACGAGGCGGTGTCCCGACGAGTAACAAGAAGGCACGGGTAGATGACCATCGTGTGGTCACATCTGGATCAGGGTCGAAGAAATGTGGCAAATGTGGAAGGGAGCATAACGGAGAATGTAGGTTGGGATCAAACTTATGCTTCAAATGTGGGAGGACGGGGCACATAGCGAGGGACTGTCGTGTGGTCAAATGTTTTAACTGTGGTGGACAGGGTCACATGAGTAGAGACTGTAAGAAGCCGAGGGCTGAGGGTTCTTGGGTGAAGAAGACTGGAGGAGAAGGACCGAGGGTGAGCACCAAAGTGTTTACGTTGACACAGGATAAGGCTAGGATGAACCCTGATGTTATGTCAGGTATGTTTCTAGTAAACCAAACTTTAGCCTCTGTGTTATTTGATTCTGGTGCTAGTAAAAGTTTTATTTCTGCTGCTTTCTGTGCTAAATTGCCTGTTAGTAGTAGGAGTGTAGATGCACCCTTTGATGTAGAAACTGTCATAGGTAAGTCTACCAGGACTTCTGAGATGATCAAAGGTTGTGACGTGGAATTAGAAGGTCACAAGTTTCCAATTAGACCATTCGTGATGACCTTAGGCGGGTTTGACATAGTCTTGGGAATGGATTGGTTGGTGGACTATGAGGCAAACATTTTGTGTCACAAGAAGATGATTCATTTGACAACGCCTGACGGGAGTTTGGTGACGGTTTATGGTGATTGAGTCACTACGATCCAGAAGGTGATTTCGATGGCGGTTGCGGGAAAGTGCATGAGGCGTGGATGTAGCGCCTACTTGGCCTATGTGAAGGATGTTTATACACCAACACCACAACTGATCGACATACCGGTGGTGTGTGACTTTCCAGATGTATTTCCCGAAGACTTACCAGGAGTGCCACCAAACCGCAAGATCGAGTTTCAGATTGATCTGATACCGGGTGCCCAACCTGTTGCCAAGGCACCGTATCGGTTGGCTCCGACTGAGATGAAAGACTTGATGGAGCAATTGCAAGAGCTGCTTGATAAGAGGTTCATTAGACTAAGTATCTCTCCTTGGGGTGCTCCGGTCTTATTCGTGAAAAAGAAAGACGGTAGTATGAGGATGTATATTGACTACCGTGAGCTGAATAAGTTGACGATAAAGAACCGCTACCCCTTATCGAGAATTGATGATTTGTTTGATCAGCTTCAAGGTTCTAGTTGGTTCTCAAGAATAGATCTTTGATTGGGCTACCATCAGTTAAAGGTGAAAGAACATGATATCCCTAAAATAGCTTTCCGCATGCATTATAGTCACTACGAGTTTCTCGTTATGTCATTTGGCTTGACCAACGCACCAACTGCTTTTATGGATCTGATGAATCGAGTGTGTCGGCCGATGTTGGATAAATCAGTGATTGTGTTTATCAATGATATCTTGATTTATTCCAAGAGCGAGGGGGAGTATGCCGGTCACATTCGGGAGGTGTTGGAGACGTTAAGAAGGGAGAAACTGTATGCTAAATTCTCCAAGTGCGTGTTCTGGTTGTGTGAAGTTTAGTTTTTGGGTCATGTAGTGAATCCCGAGGGGATTATGATGGATCCAACAAAGGTGGAGGCGGTGATGCAATGGAAGTCTCCAAAGATGCCATCCAAGATTCGTAGTTTCTTGGGTTTGATGGGCTATTACAGAAGATTCATTCAAGACTTCTCTAAGATCGTTTCTCCACTAACCAAGTTGACCCGTAAGGATGTAAAGTATGTATGGGTTAAAGCTCAAGAGAAGGCATTTTAGGAGTTAAAGGCAAGATTGATTCAAGCTCCTGCATTGTCATTACTCGATGAAAGTGAAGATCTGGTGGTTTATTTTGATGCTTCCTACTCGGGGTTGGGTCTGTGTTAATGCAGAGAGGAAAGGCTATAGCCTATGCATCCCGACAGGTGAAGGTTCATGAGGTCAATTATCCTACTCATGACTTGGAGCTAGCAGTCGTGGTCTTTGCGTTAAAGATTGGGAGGCACTACCTTTACGGGACGAAGTGCACCATATTCACTGACCACAAGAGCCTGAAGTACTTCTTTGAGCAGAAAGATTTGAACATGAGGCAGAGGAGATGGTTAGAGCTTATAAAAGATTATGATTGCGAGATCCACTACTATCCGGGCAAAGCCAACGTGGTGGCGGATGCCCTTAGCCGAAAAGAGAGACCCGAGCCGATTCGGGTGAAAGCTTACAGTTTATCATGACCTCTGATGTGATGAAGCAAGTCAAAAAGTTTCAAGATGAGGCATTAAAAGAAAATCATCTTAACTCCGAAAGAATGAGAGGTCTGGTTGCGGAATTGGGTGAAAACACAGTCGGTGTTAGAACCCGATTAGGACGGATGTGGATTCCTCGTTTTAGGGATCTACGCGTGAAGATCATGGATGAAGCTCACAAGACTTGGTACTCTATTCATCTCGGTGCTACAAAGATGTACCAAGACATGAAGAAAGATTATTGTTGGCCGGGTATGAAGCGTGATGTGGTGGAGTATGTGAGTAAATGCCTTACTTGTTTACAAGTGAAGGCCGAGCATCAAAAGCCGTATGGGAAGATCCAACCTTTGGATATACCGTAGTGGAAGTGGGAACATATCAACATGGATTTCATAAACAAGCTACCGCGTACTGCGCGAGGGTATGATCCTATATGGGTGATAGTTGATAGTTTGACTAAGAGTGCTCACTTTCTACCGATCCGCGAGACATATTCATCCGAGAGGTTGGCTGATCTTTTCATTAAGGAGATTGTAACTCGTCATGGTGTGCCAGTGTCTATTGTGTCTGATTGTGACACCCGGTTTACATCTAAATTTTGGAAGAAATTCCACGATGCGATGGGGACGAGGTTACATATTAGTACGACTTATTATCCTCAAACGGATGGTCAGTCGGAGAGGGTGATTCAGACGCTGGAAGATATGCTTTGGGTATGCGTCATTGATTTTGGAGGAAGTTGGGATGACCACTTACCGTTAGCTGAGTTCTCATATAACAACAGTTATCATGCCAACATTGGTATGCCCCCTTATGAGATGCCATACGATAAGAGATGCCGAACACCCGTGTGTTAGGGTGATATTGGTCAGAAAGAGTTAGGGCGCTTCAAGGTGATCGAGGCTATGACTGAGAAGCTTGAAAGGATCAAGACCTTCATGAAGGCAGCCAAAGAGAGACAAAAGTCGTATGCTGATAAATGACGTAGACCGATTGAGTTCCAGGTGGGTGAAATGGTTATGTTGAAAGTCTCACCTTTGAAGGGTATCATTCGGTTCAGAAAGCGAGGAAAGTTGAGCCCGACATACATAGGCCCTTTTCGAATCATTGCTAGAGTAGGAGAGGTGACCTATAGATTGGAGTTAACCGATGAGTTAAGTGGAATTCATCCGACATTCCACGTATCTCATCTGAGGAAATGTTTGGCAGACAAAGACATGGTTGTACCACTGGAAGATATCGAGGAAGATGAACGACTCAATTATGTGGAGCAACCAGTGGTGATCATTGATCGCAAGGAGAAGAGGTTAAGGAATAAAGTGGTTCCTCTTGTGCGTGTATAGTGGAAGCACAGGAAGGGATCTGAGTCTACGTGGGAGACAGAGGAAGAGATGAGACAGCATTACCCACGATTGTTTGAGGAATAATAGGTTTCGGGGACAAAAGAAACCTAAATAGGGGGTGGACTTGTAACACCCAATTATTTATAAAAGACAAAGAAGGAAGAATAAAGTGAAGAAAAAGAAAGAAAAGATATTTTACCCAAGTTAAGGGGTAAAAAGTGTCAAAAAGGACAAAATGTTTGAAAAAGTGGCTGTAAAAGGTGATGGCCGCCCATCACTCTCTCTACACCCACAAAATTCGGATTTTAGAGAGAGAGAAAGCGAAAAGAGCAGAAAGCTCTCGGGTTTTGAAGAAGAACAAGTGCAAAAGTCGAATTCAAGGTAAGAATTCATGTATTTAAGATGTTCTTGACTGGTTTCATCCTCGGTTGTATGCTTATGTGTGTTTGTGTGTGTTCGGGTGTGTGTTTTAGTGGGTTTCTAGGTGAGAATTTGTAGCAATCGGGCTTTGAAGGAAGTCTTACCCAAAGAGGCTGCTAAGGTGAGTTCTAGAACCCCTCTTTTACATGTTTTAACTGATTTTGGGGCTGGGAATGCATGTATGAACTTTTTATAAAAGTTGGGTTTCATACATGTATGTAAGAATGTGTGTATGTTGCGGGTATGGTTTGATTTTGGGATATGTTCATGTTTGATGATGTTATGGTTGTGTTTCTATGACTTAGAATGTAAGATTTAAGCTTAGAACATTATAGATGGTATTTGGGGATCGAATTATGATGTTAAGTGTGCCCTAGGCTGCTCATGCGCCCAAACAATAGCTCATACGCCTAAGTTTTAGAATAAATGCTTAAGTGTGACAAATGCTGTGACAAATGCGGATGAGCCTTGACAAATGCAGATGAGCATTGACAAATGTGGATGAGTAAATGTCAATGCGGATGAGTAAAAGTCAATGCGGATGAGTATAAGTCAATGCAGATGAGTATAAGTCAATGGGTATGAGTAAAAGTCAATGTGGATGAGTAAAAGTCAATGCGGATGAGTATAAGTCAATGCAGATGAGTAAAAGTCAATACGGATGAGTAAAAGTCAATGCGGATGAGTAAAAGTCAATGCGGATGAGTATAAGTCAATGTGGATGAGTAAAAGTCAATGCGGATGAGCATTGACAAATGCAGATAAGCATTGACAAATGCGGATGAACAAATGTTAATGCGGATGAACAAATGTTAATGCGGATGAACAATTGTTAATGCAGATGAACAAATGCGGATGAATAAAAGTTAATGCGGATTGTTAGAACTCTTGGAAGATTAACATTTAGTCTTTTTGTATATATTTTATAGTTTGTACTAGTATAGGGACTAGTTTTGTAAATTGTTAGTTCCTTAGTTGCTAGTATAAATAGCTTAGACTAAAGAGATAGAAAGAAAAAAAGTGAGAAAATAAATAGAGGGAAAAGAGAAAAAGAGATAGAGAGTGATTGCATGAAATTTCTTAGATACAAGTTTACAGAGAATTCAATCGCATAATGAAAAGAGAAGAAGAAAAGAAAGAGGGAGAGATAGAGAGTGATTGCATGCAATTTCTTAGATACAATTTACAGAGAATTCAAGTAAGTCTGTTGAGAATTGCTAACTGCTTTCTTACTCTTGTAATTGTCTTAGCTATATCAATGAACTGTGAATTTGTTGATATTGCTTGAATCGATTACAATTGTTTGTGTTTCTCTTGAATTGTTTACCTAAATCATTACAGATTATTTCAATTGATCCTATCAATTGATATCAAAGCCAATCAATTGATATCAGAGCCTATCAATTGGTTCTGATCCGATCAATTGCTCTATCACGGATGAAAAAATGCGGATGAGCAAAGGTTAATGTGGATGAACAAATGTGGATGAACAAAAAGAAATGCGGATGAACAAATGCGGATGAACACAAAGAAATGCGGATGAATAAAAAAAGAAATGCGGATGAACACTTAGAATATTTTCTGACTTTTAGGGGAAAAAGTGAAATGTAGGCTTTGACTTGGGAGGTTCCTAAGGGTTGAAATGACACATTATATGTGTCCATGAACTCCCACTTGAATCCACATCCAAATGCTTCAAGGTCCATGTCTTTCATGTCCATCTTTGGGTCTTCATCTTGTGCATCTTCCTTTTACAAAATTATATCCTAATACATTTTTCTAATAAAAGGAAATGCACCTAATCTATTTATTACATTA